>VDFB02127643.1:0-32268 GCA_007258455.2 Sequoia sempervirens
TATCTGTACCTCTCCATCTATTAGTTTCTTGCTTTGCACTTTATCTTTTCAAAAGCTTTCCTTTTTCCGTATCTTTTTTTTTCGCATCTTGAGGTCATTAATCGCACCATCCTGCCGCCATTTGCCTAGAGAGTTAAAACGTCTTACCATGGCTTGATCGTTTGTACATATTCCTTTCCGCAAGTTGTGTCAATCAACAAGGCAAAACTCAACTGGGGGCACTTAACTTTCAGAGCATACTAAAACAGCTAGACCATGACATAGCAATACAAGCATACCAACAAACAACAAACTCCTTTGGCAATGTTATCCGCTCATGACACATTTTTCAGCAAGATATCATGTCACTTGTCTATTGGATGATCCAAATATCTGAATAATGTAGGCATTAACAGTATTACATGTTTGATTAAAAGTTGTTTGATTTTCGATATCATTACTTGGGAGCATACTCAATGATGTACTGCACTAGAGTAGCAAGGAACGAGAATGATTTTTCTTTGTCTGCTGTCTTGAGGTTAACAGCCCAATCTGATGCAAATATGTCAAAGGACATGACGCTCAAAGCAAATATCATCGATGACAGTTCCACATTTGCATCAGAACGGTGGTTAATCTTTGTCTGTTTATGCAAGAAATGCTCAGGTCATCTCGGTTCAATTATACCTCGATGCTTGTGTTCGCTTGCTCTATCAAAATTCATGAAAGTTGTACTCTAGTCATCATTGGCGCTAATTTCCCCTCTGATGCTTGTACATACTTCCAACATTTTAAATGTTCTATGATGATTCAAGAAGGCTTATCACAGGCTCAACAAACTGGTTAGTTTCATATAGTTGCATGTTCATTAGCTCATTGTATATATCTGCATATTGGATTCATAGTCGTATTTTGAAGGGCTAAATGAAGGTATTCAAATGGTTGTTATTAAGTTTTGACCTTTTCGTGGAGGACAGTTGGACATTTAATTCATTGCATTCATTCATTTCATGTCATCTTATCATTCATCATTTATTTATCATTTTATTGTCTCATACCATTGCATTACCATTCACATTTATCATTTTATTATCATGTTACCATTTTACATATCATTTTACCATATTACCATTCATACCACATTCATTTTCTACCATATCATGATGCATTTCATACATGGAAAATTCAAAAAGAAATTAACATCTCACATATATACATACATCATCACACAATCATTGCATACACATCATAATCACTAGATCATCCTGCATCGTAGGGATTAGTCCACACATGTAATAAAAGCATCTCACAATCCATCTCATAACATACATGCATAAATGTCATATCCATATCATATCATAAATGCATGAACATAAACATCATCATAATTACCGCCACTGCATATCATCACTCATCAAAATAATACAAATGTCCAAATGTATGATGAAACTAATAAAAGGTCAGAACATAAATACATCATACATGATCAAAACTCAGTATACATAATGAATCAAGCCCCAAAAATGGCTAACTGGTCGATGCCCCTGACAGAGCTAGTCCAGAAGGAGGTGGCCTGCCGCTGGTCCCTACATCAGGATCCCGTCGAGGCCCGATAACCTCTCTGCCGTGTGTCGATGTCCGGGATCGGGTCCTCATCCGGCTGTGTGATCTGGGATATGGCTCTCACCGCTCAGGAGGGCATAGCTCCTCGTAATGAACTCTGTAGTACTCTGCTTCTCTGGCTGCCTCGAATCCCTCTGCAATGGCCTCTCGTAGGGATGTACTCTCTACAGTACCCATCAATCTCTGTGCTACACCCTCAGCCTCCTGTGCCCGCCGTCTAAAGGCATCCCTCTCTGCTGCTAACTGTGCCACCTGAGGATCTGGGGCAGGCATCTGCACCTGTACCTGAGCCTGTGCCTGAGCCTGTGCCTGAGTCTGTGCCTGTGCAAGCTGTGCCTGTAACTGCACTATCATGCTCTGTGCCTGCACCAACTGACTCTGAAGCTGTGCCTGCTGCCCCTGAAAGGTCTGCACCTGACCCTACAACGCATCTATCTGTGCCTACTGGGACGAGGATGTCACCCTAATCACCGTCTGTGGCCTGGCACCGGATCTGGACCGCCGAGGAATCTGTACTCTGCCGAGACTGTCTAGTATCTGCTGTCTCTGCCCATCCCCATCATCTCCATCATCTCCGTCCTCTGAGCTGCTCTCCTCCTCCCCAGCACCACTCTCCTCACTCTCCTCTCCCTCCTCTCCACCCATAGCCTGCTCCCCTCCACCCATAGCCTGCTCTCCACCTGCCACACCTCTCGGTATCCTTGCTCCTGGCTGTGGGACTGCTCTGATGGCCCGTGCCTCATCTGGCACTGTGAATCGTGGAAAAGGATGCGTATGAATGTACTGGGCATAGTCATCGGTCATCTCTGCATCCAGTATGTCTGGCCTGTCCGCCCATACCTCGGGCTGCAAATATGTGTACTCTGTATAGGCTGCCTGGTAGGGAATGCATGGCCCCCATCCTGTATCCCCCTTGCGCCGCCCATAATGAGCAACACCCTAGGGCATCCCCTACGTAAAACCAAACTATCTCAGCACCCGTAGTGCCAAAAACCTCTCAATAATAAAGGGTGTCCGCCCTATCAGGTATCGCGGTCTACACACAAACGACATCTCTAACTGATCCATCGCCCATGCCTCGCAGTCTGTGTACGGCCTCCATATCACGGCATCTACATTATCTAGCACTTGCCGCCAGTACTCTACCTTGCCCAACCTCTGCTGGACAACGGCACCAGAATACGCATACACGTACGGCCTCCCAGCTGGTCTCGCCCTGGTACACAGTGGTCTCGTGACAGAAATGTGCTCCCACGCCCAGATCTGCAATAATGTAACTCCACTCGCCAGGCTGGTGGATCCTCTGTATACAATCCGATGAAGGTCATGATACATATCTGCCAAGACGCAGCTCCCCTAGGAAAATCTCTGCGGCTGAGTGATCATCCACTCTAACATCCTCCCCCACCCCACAGCAAATCCCTTGGACCGATGGTCCGGTCCAAGGAAACCTCCAACAAATGCTGCCAATACCGCTACTAGAGCTGGATACCTGCTGAAGTCATCCCAGTCTATCCAGTACCCATAGATACCAGGATCGCCGCATATCCGCTGTAATGCCTCTGTCCCACCGACCTCCTTGTGGTCATAAACCACAAGGGCTCCAACCACCGGGATCCCCAAAATCCGATACACGTCCTCCGGTGTCACACTCATCTCACCCGTCGGCAGGTGGAAGGTGTTATGCTCGAATGCCATCTCTCGGCCAAGGCCGTCAACAGCCCCCTGTTGGCCCGAATGCCTCGCGGCATGGTCAACAGTGGCCCCAATCCACAATCTGAAATCACCTGTAACTCGGCCGGTGTCAACTCGCCTATCCGCTCCCAGCACAAGGGGAACCGCTCTCTGATCTGGAGGCTTTTGAAAGCCTCCTATTTTGTCCAAAAAACATCACAACACCCAACATTACATATCAATAATCTATATCAAGTGTTACATCAATCTATCAACATGTCTAATCAATCTACTCTATCATCATTTACTATTTGTTTTTCTTTTCAGGAAAGCAAATTTATCAACACATATCCTTTTCTGTTTGTATTTCAATCATGAATGCAAATTTTAATCTCTATTTTACTATTTGTTTTCTATCGCAGAAAGCAAATTTATCACAACATCTACTCTTTGTTTTTCAATCGCGAGAAGCAAAGTTATCAAATTTCAAATCATTCAATCTCTCATCTACTCTTTGTTTTTCAATCGCGAGAAGCAAAGTTATCAAATTTCAAATCATTCAATCTCTCATCTACTCTTTGTTTTTCAATCGCGAGAAGCAAAGTTATCAAATTTCAAATCATTCAATCTCTCATCTACTCTTTGTTTTTCAATCGCGAGAAGCAAAGTTATCAAATTTCAAATCATTCAATCTCTCATCTACTCTTTGTTTTTCAATCGCGAGAAGCAAAGTTATCAAATTTCAAATCATTCAATCTCTCATCTACTCTTTGTTTTTCAATCGCGAGAAGCAAAGTTATCAAATTCAAATCAAACAATCTCTCATCTACTCTTTGTTTTTCAATCGCGGAAAGCAAAGTTATCAGTTCTCTATTCGATTTTCTATCCTATCAACAGGATGATCCGACAATTTATCTATCTATTGACTAAAGAAGCAATTTTTATCATTCTTTTTCAGCAAATGGCCATTCTGGGAAAAATTTCCTAAATGCGCAACTCTGTTGCTCATATGCGCTAAAAACCCATATGCGCCAAAGTTTTTCTCGAAAGCGCAACACTGTTTCCTAAATGCGCTAAAACTCTGAATGCGCAACTCTGTACCGCGGATGCGCTATTTTATCTATCAAATGCGCAACTCTAACATTTTTGAACCAAACCCTAAAAGCGCAGTTCTGTGCCCTAGATGCGCTAAATCTCCGACCTAGCCTATTTTGACCTAGATGCGCAACTTTATCTGTCGGATGCGCTAAAAGATCAGTTCGTGACCTATGCCTAAATGCGCTACGAAAAACCCTAGATGCGCTAAACTATTTGTCGAATGCGCTAAAACTATACCTATATGCGCTAAAACGTTCCAAAAAACTTGCAGTCCGACTTTAAATCAATCCAAAATCGATCAAAAATGCGAAATTTGACAACTTAGAGGTTTCGAATCACTCACCGGTGGCCCATACGCTGCTGGTCTCTGATACCGTCGCGCTCGCTCGAACCTATGTCTGTGCACGGGGATCACCATTTTGCCAAGTCACTCTCAGAGCTCAAAATTCACTGTAGCAGCAGGGTGAAAATGACACCTCATTTTACCCCTTTTACCTTATAAGGGTCTTTTCAGGATGGGCAGTAGGGGCATTTCCCATTTTTTTTCATCCTCTTTTTCACTGGGGCATCAACCACCTTATCTATCAGGAGCTAAATCACTATTCCTCATCAATTTCTTTTTCCGTGATTTATCTCCCGAGGGGGCATCATCAATATCAAAAATCAGAAACATATCAGGGGAAAATTTTTATTTTCTTTGAAGTAATGCGTTTCACACATCACTTCAAAGAGGGGCAAAATGTATACGCATAAAAATGGTCATGTCTATAATCCGGCAATTAATTAAATATTTATTATTTAATTAATTTCTTCTAAAGTCCTCTACATATGATTAAATTTAATTAATTTAATTATATTGTTCATTCATTTTATTCTTCTTCCAAATTAAATAAATTTATTTTATTTAATTATTTTCATATGTCCACTTAATTAATTAAATAAATACATTCTATTTATTTAAGTTAATTATCATTTGTTTGAATTTAAATTAAATCTTTTGATTTAATTAAGTTTAAATATTTCCTTTCTTCTATTTTAATTCTTCTTCTAATTAATTAAATGTTTCATTTAATTAATTTCATAAAAGTGATTTAATTAAATAGATCTTATTTAATTAAAAATATCTTATGATTTCTTTCTAAATCCAAAATTAGGTATTTTAACCTAATTGTGCAATCTTCTCATATCATAATTAAATATTTTATTTAATTATGAGATATTCTGCTTTTTTCAATAAAACTGATTAAAGCTCTTTTCTCACCACAAGCTTTCTTCTGCTTTTAAAAGCTTAATTAAATATTTTATTTAATTAAGAAAAGTTGAATGTCCTCCACAAATAAATAATTGATTTTTTTAATTAATTATTTATTAGCTTTTAATCTTTCTTTTATTCTTATCTTCCATTCTTTTTCCTCTTTCATAATAAAATAGAAAAATCTGTTTCTAGGGTTCTTCTATCTTATCCTTCAGTTTCATCTTTCTTCAACCGTTTGATCTGCCAGGAATTATCACAACCGTCAATCGAGACAGCCAATCAGAATCATTCAGAAAGCCCTATAAATACCTGTGTGAATCCAAACATTGGTAATAGGCAATTAAGTAGAGTTTATGCATTTAATTCATTTAGTATTCATTTATCATAGCATCTTGTTTATTTCAAGTTTCTTAGCTAAAATCAACATCATAGCTTAATCATGCATTCATATCATAGCAAAATCTCGTTCTTTAGGAAGACAGTTTGTTGAGCCTAGCCACTAATCTGAGAACACAAGGCTGGAATCTACAAAAACACTAAAGATAGAGGACGATAGGAACGACAACGGGAACAGGATACTGAGTTTGCACATCTCTATTCCTTTTATATTTCTGTTTTTGTTATAATGTTCTATTGGTGTGTTTGAACTGGTTTTAATTCATTTATGCACTTAATTTTCATACACACAATAATAGATCATGAGGGTAGGGTGTTTGTTGATGTGTTTTTATGCACTTCTCAGCATAGGTAATGCATAGGTGCATCACCTCTCTTGAAAGATAATCTTCCACAATCAAATTGCAGAACAATATCCTAAGGTCTCTAATATCAATTCTTGATAGTGCTTAGAATATCTCAATTCTTTCATCTAATTTGATGGAATCACAAGGAAGACTTACAGATGAGTCACAAAGTGGGGAAGTTGGATCTGCAAATGGAGTTCTAAGGAGAGTTCTTGTATGTTTGTTGCAAGTTAAAATAGTAGTATTGAATTCCATTTTATCATTGGATTTGGCTTTACAATGTGCAATGAACCTTAGCATAGGTCACTTATTAAAAAAAGGAAAAAATGGTAGGGAAGAGAAGAAGTTCCTAGACCTAAAACTGTGAATGAACATTGATCATGAAGGCTGCTACAGTAGAAAAACTCCCTAAACTAGGTTTTTCTTGGCCAAGAGGATCCTATAGTTACACAAAACTATTGCAATCTTTTGAGGACTACAGATTTTTAGATTACACACACACATCATGCACATGCAATTGAACTATGTAGCAGCAATAAAGGAAAGAAGATCAGACTAGCTTTGTAAAGTGATTCATCATCAATGAACCACAAAAATTATGAGCTATAAATTCATCAAGTACTAAAAAAACAACTACCATAACCACTTCCATTCAAGAAAATACAACTAAAACTAATATGGAAGGTAGAACCATGCATGCAAGATGAGAAAAATCAAAGAGAAAATCCATAAAATCATGCAATGTTGTCTTTTATTGCTGTAAATTCCTTTTACACTAGCTCTCCAACCATTTACAAATGAGGGGGAAACCCCTATTTATAGTTTTACAAAGCCCAAATGAATGAATAGGATTGAATTGCACTAGGGCTTCACCTACCCCATAGAATTCAATAATTTAAAATACATCTTTTGTCTTTTCCTTGTTTTGTCTTGTAGTGGCCAGTAACTATAGCAATTTTGTCTTCTAGCTGATTTCCCTTTTACTGTAGTTGAAACTGCATTCTTCCCTTCATGGATTTGAAACATTTCTCATCAAACTAAGTGCATCATGTTTGTATATTTGTATCGTTATTAAATGGATCAGATGATATGATGACACAACTCTTGTGGATCATGATCGTTTGCTTGGAGGTAGGAAGCAACCACTCCCTCCTGCCAACTTCCACTCCCTCCTACCACCTTCAAGGCCACCCTTTATAGATTTTTCACTAACTTCCTTGACATAGGCTAGCTTATAATTCAAGCTCTATTCATGGGTGCTATGAGGAAAGTTGGGCATAAAATGAATTGTGACAGGAGTTATGTTCAACTTTCTTAATGGGCCCCCAATGGACCTGTTGTACGTTTCTTGAATCTTGCATACATGAAATGTTGTAAGTTATTTCTTACACAAATCAAGACAAACATTAGTCAAATCCTACAAAATCCTTGTTAGATCCTTTCATGCATCATCAAAAATCAAAATATTCATATTTGGAGCTCATTTGGACCATAAACATTAATGCACACTCAAGGGTACATGTGCCATAGGGGAGAAGGACAACAGACAGTGGATGGATGACAATAGGTGGATGGATGATAGATGATGGGTGGAGGGACAGTACCCCAGAAATGGCCATAGAGAGATAGAAGCCCAGAAAAGACCATGGAGGGATGGATTCTCATAAATGATAAAAAAGGGATCGAGGCTTAGAAATGGCCACGGAGGGACAAAGGCCCAAAAACAACCACAGAGGGACGGAGTCCCAGAGAATGGCCACAGAGGGATGAAGTCCCAAAATGAAATTTATACAACTTCTGAAAACTTAACAAAACCTTTGTAGTTCACTTAGGCACCGCAAAAGCATCCCAAATCCATAGGAAACTTGTCCCGGAAGTCAAAAATGAAGGAAAAGGTGAATTGAGTGAGCATGGACCAAGTTAGCAAAAATAAGGCAAAGAACAAAAAATGAAAGGGGGGACTTTTCTTCTCTCTAGATTTGAATGCCCCAAGTAAAATGAAGGGCATGGAGTAGTGTTTATGGGACAATTTCAATTAATGGAATGCATTGATTTATTTGTATGGTGGACCTAGGTTAGGTGAGATATGGAATCTGTCACTTGTTTGGATGCTCAATCAAGGCTCAAACAAATAAACTAATTGTGGAGCCCACCATGCGGGTGGAAGTTGGGCATTACTCACTACTCAATAGTCAAACATGAGTGGTGACCTATATGAGGCAACCCACATATGTAGGTTTTTGAGGCCTGGAGGACATCGGAGTAATGGGAAAAGGGAAACTTGCAGGGGCACTTCTACGAAAGAAAAAGACTTGGAAAAACTTAGGTAGGTGAATTTGGTTAGGGAAATTTGATCGTTTGAAGGCACACGACCAATTTAGGCTCTAGGAAAGGGGCACAAAAAATGAGACAGGAGCAAAGCAACTAGTCAGGAGAAAAAAGAGGGGGTCCCTACCCATGGTGGGGTGTGTATGCAAAACATGCAAAACAAATGGTGACTGACTAGGGAGATGATCTAGAGCATTTTGATGACGAACTAGAATCACAAACCCAAAATATCTAGTTTTGACCTTCGCACTAGGGGAAACAAACCAAATACTCAACCAAAGGATCAAAGCCACTAGTTAATCCAACCTTTAGTATGCTAAAAATCCAAGTGTGTGTAGTTGTGTTAATTCCCATCCTTTAGTTGCTACAGGAACCCAAGCTCCGTCAAGTTAAGCTATGTAGTTTATTCTAACTCCAAAAGCATTTGAGACATTGCCTTGTTTCTAGTCAGGAGTCCATAGCCCCAACAAGGTTGTCATTGTACTTCTCCTGAACATTTCTCTACTATCGGCCGAGCTTCCATAGCCCTAGTAGAGTTGCTCAGATACCCCTATAAAGCTGAATTTCTTTTCTTTTGATTTTCAATATTTGGCTTTGTTTTTCTTTTCTTTGCTTTTGACTTTAATTTTTCATTTTTATTCTTTTCAACCTACAAGTATTGAAGCTCACACTCATGACTGAGAATCATAGTGGTGCTAAAGAAAAATTTTATATTTTCACTTAACTAGACTTCACAAAGGACCTATAGTAACCTTAGGATTCTTAAGATGTGTAAAAGATATAAGATTTTAGAATACACCAAGAATGAGATCAACCAAGGACTTATCCTCTTTAAATCAAACACCCAGATTCACTTGACACAAATAGAAGAACTTCACCATCCACTCTGAAAACTTGATTAGAGTTTAACAAAGAAATATGTAGAAAAATCCCAGGAAATAAGTATGGTTGTTGTGCACACAAATGTGCCTAGCCAAAAGTAGAGGGACCCCGAGCAAAGCAACAAAAAGTAGCAACAAAACAAAAGCAAAGTGAATGGAAAGTGAAAATGAAAACTAACCAAAGTGGGACAACAAAATAAAACAATGAAGAAACTACTCTAAAGAAAGCAACCTATAGCAAACCAACTAACCTAAGGAAATTAGGAAAGAAGAGTATTTACAAGAAACCTACACTACTCAAAAATGAGCTATGCATAAAGAGATATTTACAAAGCACTATGTTCAGGAAAGGAAAGCTGACATTAATGCTCATTGGATTTCATAATGCATGCACAAGTAATAGGTAAATCATTATAGTTCTAAGCCATGTAGATTTATCTTTATACTTAGAAAAAAAGAAGTTCAACATTACAACATTCAAATTCAATCACGTCATCATGAAAAATCAATAATTAATGTGATTCATTGAACCCATGGTTGATCCATAAGAAAATTTGCCTTCCCTCACTCCCATAATCAAAATGATAAGTGCAACTATGATAATTAACATGAGCAAGGAAGGATAGAACCTAGATGTCATTGTGTAATTGTGGCAGTGTTTGACAGTTGAGAGCAAGCACTACATCGTCAATAGGTACATTGGTAGCTTCGGATGGAGGCACTTGGTGGTGTGACACTTCAAGCATTATGCTTGCATAAGGCTAGGAAAATGGGGCAACAAGAACCTCTTCCAATCCCCATGTGGGATCGACACTCCCTATCAACTATTCCTTAAGGAGATAGACTTCATCTCATCGATCTTTCACAAACCTGGTGTCCACTTGATTGCTATCCTCAAAAGGCAGCATGCTATTCCACTTCCTTTTCCAAGTGTTGTCCTTATTTATGTGGTGTTGAATGTCACAAGACAATGACATGGATGGATTTTTCCTATTACAACTCCCTAAATGTGAAGAGGAAACAACAATTATCACAATAGGAGTCTAAGTTGCATCTTGTAGTTGGTTGGGTGTATAATACTTGTGGGTAGTCATTGGAACACCCCCACATTTATCTTCTTCCTTTTGTATTGCATTTGTCTCATTAGGATGTTCGATCACATCACCTTGATCATTGTCACTGTAAATGGAGAAGGAACCCCTCTCCCACTCTGGGGGTTCTAGTGTTTCATCAACAGGAGGTTCAAGTGGTACGTCTTCATTACTGCTAATATCTAGGATGTACTCCTCTGGTGTGTTGATATACCCTTGTGGCATGGTTCCAAGTGGGATGAAAATAGGAAGAGACATTGGTCCATCAAGGGGATCAATGTACATTGAAAAATTCACCCCTAAAAGTCTACTAGAAATCCTATCATCCATCGCTTACAAATGTTCTATAGGGGGAGGACCTTGGATGACTATTGGATAACATTCCCATCTACGTCACTCCATCGTTTGGAAGTTTGAGACCACTTTTTTTTCCTTCTTCCTTTGCTTTCCTAATGCCTTCTTGAGGACTGATTTCAACTGAGTTGGCATTCGGCTCTAGCTCTTGATCTTCTACTTTGATCTAGGAATCAAGTAGAAGAGGTTGGGCTCTTGGCTACTCTGCTTGTCCTCTAACTTGTTGGACAACTTCTTGGCATAGCTTGCACACAAAATTACAGTGTGATGAATCATGGAGCCAACACCAATTTGGTAGCTTCAACACCTCCAAATCCACCTAATATCTGAGCTTAGACCAATCCTTTGCAAAACCTAGAGATAAGCAGGTTATATCTATCCATGATCGAGTCCTCATCATCACTTGGGAGGTAAGTTGGATGGCAAATAGTCATGAGTTGTAGTTGTTCTCACTCCTCCAAATCTGCATTTTCAGATTCTCAATTACTATCATTTATGAAGGAGAGGTCTTCTAATCTAATTTCATGTATTCCTTCATCATCATTTTCTATTTTTCCAAGGTTGTCATCCCTTTCCTCTTGCTCATTTTCCTCTTTTTAATTTTCAGCATCCTCATGAGCTGCTGCAAAATGTGATGACCCATCCTCAACTGCCAATGGCTCCTCTTCTAGATTGGAGGACTACTCTTTTCTAATAGAGGAAAGGCCTTCCAACTCCCTTCAGAGTGATTTTTCATCACAGCTTTTTGATGTCCTTCTGAAATCAGTTTCTTCCTCTTGGCATTCAACTTTAGTGTTTGTTGTCCCAACATCAATTCCTATGAAGCTTCTTGGTCTGACTTGAAGGTGATGTCCTCTAGATATTGATAGCTTTTCTGCCTCATGGGATGACTCATCCTCCTTGATAGTTGGATGCTCCAACTTGTCTGAACAACCCTTGACTTGGATGATGATGTTTGCACATGATGAACAAGTAAACTATGATGTGGTGCATTATGAAATTTTCACCAACTTAACATTAGTACTTCCTCCAATCTTGGTCCATCTTTTCTCCCCAAAAATTATTGGATCATCCCCTTGAATGCCTTAGCTACCATAGTTTTCAATTCTTCTTCTAGGTCTGCAAGGACTAAAGGCTAATATTTTTCCCAAAAAGGCATTTCTCCCTGCAAGACTCTCTCAATATTGCTAGTAAAGTAAGACACCCCAATTCATTATTCCTATGAGTGCAATGGATCTGACATCTATCTTCTAGTGTGAATTTCTACAATGGTTTCCTCAGTCTCTTGTTTAAATCTACATGCAATTGAGTGATTTCAATTTATACATGCTGCTACATTTCGACTCAGCTTCTTTTTCCTTCAAAATTTTTTGATTTTAAATTTCAGCATTAGAAGAGATCTCCTTATCTCATATTTCTTCTTGAAGGTTCTCTTTTCAATTTTCAACTTTTAGTTTTGAAGCCTCAACATGCCATGCTCTCCTTCTAGTGCCTATTTTGTTGATGTTTTTTTTATGCACTTCTCAACATAGGTAATGCACAGGTGCATCACCTCTCTTGAAGGACAATCTTCCACAATCAAATTGCAAAACACTATCCCAAGGTCTCTAATGTCATTTCTTGATAGTGCTTGGAATATCTCAGTTGTTTCATGTGATTTTCTAGAATCACAAGACAAAATTATGAATGAGTCACAAAGTACGAAAGTTGGATCTACAAATGGAGTTCTTAGGATAGGAGAGTTGTGTGTTTGCTGCAAGTTCAAATACCAGTCTTGAACTCCATTTTATCATTGGATTTGGCTTTACAATGTGTAATGAACCTTAGCATAGGTCACTTATTAAAAAAGGAAAAAAGGGTAGGGAAGAGAAGAAGTTCCTAGACCTGAAACTGTGAATGAACAGTGATTATGAAGGCTACTACAGTAGAAAAACTCCCTAAACTGGGTTTTTCTTGGCCAAGAGGATCCTACAGTTACAAAAAACTATTGCAATCTTCTAAGGACTGTAGATTTTTAGATTACACACAAAAATCATGCACATGCAATCAAAGTAAGATGCAACAATAAAGGAAAGAAGCTCAGACTAGCTTTGAAAAGTGATTCATTATCAATGAATGACAAAAATCATGAGCTGTAAATTCATCAAATACTAAAACAAAAATCACCATAAGCACTTCATTCAAGAAAAAACAACTAAAACTAATATGGATAGTAGAACCATGCAAGTAATTTGAGAAAACTCAAAGAGAGCATCCATAAAATCATGCAATGTTGTCTTTTATTGCTACAAATGCCTTTTACACCAGCTCTCCAACCATTTAAAAATGAGGGGGAGACCCCTATTTATAGTTTTCCAAAGCCCAAATGAATGGATAGGATTGAATTACATTGTGTGGATCAGATTTGATTGACTATGGCTTCACCTACTAGACTATATTCAATAATTTAAAATACATCTTTTTTCTTTTCCCTATTTTTTCTTGTAGTGGCTAGTCACTATAGCAATTTTATCTTCTAGCTGATTTCCCTTTTACTATAGCTAAAATTGCATGAAAGATGCCTTCTTCCCTTGATGGATTTGAACCATTTCTCATCCAATTGAGTGTATCATGTTTGTATATTTGCATTGTTGTTAAATGGATTAGATGATCTGATGAGACAACTCCTGATGGATTGTGATTATTTGTTTGGAGGGTGGAAATAGCTACTCCCTCCCACCATGTTCAAGGCCACCCATTATAGATTTGTCACTAACTTCCTGAACATTTTCCCACTTCTTATTCCATCTCTATTGATGGGTGCTATGAGGAAAGGTGGAATAAAATGAGTGGTAATAGGAGCTATGTGCTTTTCCTTGTTCAACTTTCTCAATGGGCCCCAATGGACCTATGGTAGGTTTCTTGAATCCTATATACATGATGTGATGTAAGTGCTTTTATACATAAATCAAGGCAAAAATTAGTCAAATATTGAAAAATCCTTTTATATCAATTCATGCATCATCAAAACATCATAATATTCATATTTGGAGCTCATTTGGACCATAAACATTAATGCACACTTAGGGGTGTGAGTGCCATAGGGTGGAGGGACGATAGACTACATGCAGAGGGACAACGACCCATAAATGACCATAGAGGTACAAATTCCTAGAAATGGACATGGAGGGATGAAGGACCAAAAATGGCTATAGAGGGTCAAAGGCCTGAAAAATGGCCATGGAGGGATGGAGTCCCAGAAAACAGCCATGGAGGGATGATGTCCCAAAAAATGGCCACAGAGGGACAAAGTCCCAGAATGAAATTTCCACAACTTCACAAAACTTAATGAAACCTTGGTAGTTCACTTAGGCACCATGAAAACATCCCAAATCCATACGAAACTTGTCCCCAAATTCAAAAATGAAGGAAAAAATGAATTGAGCAAGTAGGGACCAAGTCAGTAGGAACAACACAAAGAGAAGAAAATGAAAGGGGGGACTTTTCTTCTCCCTAGATTTGAATGCCCCAAGTAAAATTAAGGGCATGTAGTAGTGTTTATGGGCCAATTTACATTAATGGCATGCATTGATTTCTTTGTATAGCAGATCCAAGTTAGGTGAGATATGGAATCTCATGCTCGTTTGGATGCTTGGTCAAGGCTTGAACAAAGAAACTAATTGTGGAGCCTTCCATGTGGGAGGAAGTTGTGCATTAGTCACTACTCAAAAATGAAACATGAGCAATGACCCAAATGAGGCAACCCATAGCTATGGGTCCCTGATGCCTGGAGGACACTAGGGCAATGAGCAAAGGGAAACCCGCAAGGGAACTTCTGAGAAAGAAAAAGTCTTGGTGAAACTCAGGTAGGTGAATTTGGTAAGGGGAACTAGATCGTTTGAAGGCACATGACCAATTTAGGCTCTAGGAAAGGGGCACACAAAATGAGGAAATATCAAAGTAGCCTATTGGGAGCGAAAGGAGGGGGTCCCTACCCACTATGGAGCCTATGTACAAAACATGCACAATAGTGTTGGTAGATCTATCTGCTTAGTCCATAGGCATGAATTTTCATACCCTTACATTTTACCCCATGGAGGAAATAGAGAAGGGATACACCAAGAACACATGGAAAGTTGATCCCCTAGCATTTTAGAAGCTAATAAACCAACATTGGTTGAAAGAGAAGAGGGGTAGTGCCATCAAGGTGAAACAAGAGCTTTTTCGAATTGACTTCCATGAAGATTACCATTATTTGGCTACTCTACTAAGCAAACTAATGGGCCTCCCTAGTGTGGCCTTCTTCTAAGAGTGGATTTTTTATTTGGTTGAAGAGATCATTCATGGAATCGAAAAAATTCCATTGGGCCAAGATCATCAATGAAAAACTCCACACAAAGTTCATGGCCATGAAGAAGACATCCCAATTCTACATGACCTCCTATCTGGTATACCTACTAGCAGAGGCATTCCCATACAAAGGAGTCTTTGTTGAAAAAAATCCAAATCCAAGAAGTAGGGAACTCAAAGTATATGATCGCTACCCATAGTTGTAGTACAGGAACCTTAAGAGGGAGTACCAGAGGGTGAATGATTGGTGCAAGAGCACCATTAAAGATGTTTTGTCCGTTTAAGATTTTAAAATCTAGACTCTATAATTAGGATATTTTGTCTTAAAATAAGGTCATTAAGAAAGCCAGATGATGTATTTGGTCATTTTTTATAGTATTTAGGGGTCTAGGTGGTAAGGTTTTCAAAACATGCAAAAATATTGCTAAGTGTTAATTTGGAATAATATAAAGTGTAAAATGTATCAAAGAGGGAGACCAATGGTCACCTCTTTCAAATGGTAGTTGTGGAAGTTGAAATGATTTGTTTTAGGAGGGAAACATTATAAAATTCCATGAGAAACTTGAATGGAGGTTGATCATTGGATTGGAAAGAAGAATTTGGTGAATAAAACTCAAATTTCTCCTTTTTTTTTGTATTTTCAAGTATAGCAATAGTTTCTACAGTCCATACAAGATATTTTTAATTCAAATTTTTTGTGGACATTTTATTTTAGTGTTTCTGCTTCCATTTAAATCTAATTTGAGGCTTTCATATTGAGTTTTGTTCATTTAATCATCAAATCACACTAACCAACTTAAACATGGTACTTTGCTTTTGAAGGACTAAAACAATGTTTTGAACCATCCCACCTTTTTGTATGATCTGTTACTTGGTGGGATGGATCTAACTCATTCGAGAAAGGTGTTATGATGGTAATTTTGTGTAGGGGATGTCTATAATTTTTTTGGTTGTGAAGCCCTATGTGTGGATTTTGAGTTTTCCTCATGAAATGTGGAGGTTTTGGTATGTCAAATCAAGTTTTGTGAAAAGGAAGCATTATTTTATGATGTTTTGGGCATGTGTAGGTTAAATAAGTTCTATTGGAGGTGTTGGAAATTTTTTAAGAGTGGGGAAAATAAAAATTTCAATAAAACCCTATTGAAGAGAGTTGAAGATTGTGAGATTAGAAGGTGAAGAGGAAATATTGTCAAGATGCCTCAAAAAGAAAAGAACACAACGAAGGAGATGAATGAATTGAGAAACTAGTAGATTAAGGATATTAGAGAATTGAAAGATATATTGGCATCCTTAGAAACCAACAAGAGAAAAGAAGTAGTTGAGAGCAATGAGTCAGAAGAAGAATATGATGAATATTTTGAAGATGTTGAAGAAGAGCTTGATCTAGAAGACTAGAGAATGACCAAGTTGATCAAGGCTGTAAAAGGTGACAAATACAAGGTAAAAATAGATGTGAAAAAGTTTGGCGGTAATTTGAACAAAGAGGAATTGTTAGATTAGATAGATTTGTTAGATTAGATAGATTGTTTGGATAACTATTTTGAATGTGAAGAGATTCCTGAAGAATAGAGAGTGATGATTTCTAAAGAAAAGCTTAAGGGTCATGCACTTGTACGGTGGGATTATCTACAGTTAGAAAGAAGAAAACAAGGCAAGTCCAAGATTATGGATTGGGACAAGATGGTGGCTAAGTTAAAAGTTAAGTTTACTCCTTCATATTATCAAATTCAAATGTTTAAGAAGCTTCAAAATTTGAGACAAAAGGAAATGGATGCAAATTCATACACTAAAGAATTTTATAGATTGAGTAATGAGGTCTAACCAGAATGAAAATGAAGAGAAAATTTCTAGGTACTTGGGTGGCTTAAGAATGAATATTCGGGATGAGTTGGCTTTGACTAACTCTAGAAATGTAGAAGAATGTTACAAAATGGCATTGAAGGCTGAAGAGAAGGTAAAGAAGAGACAAGAGAAAAAAATGAGAGGAAGAGGAACTTATTCTACTCCAAGGCAAGCAACTAAAAATCAAGAAAAACCAAGCAAGAGAGATGAACAAGTTGTTGATTTCAAAGGTGGATATAGAGGAACAGGAGGAAAATGTGGAGGTGGAAGAAGCTCTAACACATTTGTAGGTAGATGTTATCATTGTCAAGAATTTGGACATCTTTCTTGGAAGTTTCCTAAGAAGGATAGTTCATCAACATGTGGAGGAGAAAGAAAGTTTGAAAGTAGAGCAAAAATAGTCCATGAAGATAAGGCTGAGAGTTCAAATTCTAATTCACTCCATGCTGCTCTAGAAGTGGGTGAAATTTTGATGATGAAAACTCAATTCTTGAATACCACAAAGGAAAGAGAGTTGCTTGAAAGAAGGGCCTTATTCAAGACAACTTGTAGATGCAAGGATAAGGTATGTAGAGTCATTATTGATTTAGTTTGCACATATAATATTGTCCAATGAGATGGTAGAAAAGTTTCGCAAAGAGTTCCTAGGGAGACACCTTATAAGGTATCATGGTTCAATGATAAGAAAAAATTGGTGGTGAATGAACAAGAAAAAGTGGAGTTTCAAATAGTTCAGTATAGAGTTGAAGTCCTTTGTGAAATTCTACCAATGACTTGTTGCCACATGTTGCTAGGTAGGCCTTGGTAGTTTGATAGGTCAGCTATATACCATGGTAGGAAAAACACATATACTATAGAGAAGATTGGGAAAAAAATTGTGTTGACTCCATTGAATGAAGGAGATAATCATGCTTGGGAGAAAGGAGTTCATTGATATTGGTGAAGGTAAGGGAAAGAGTGTGGATTTATAAGTTAATGCAAACCAAATCAAGGTAATGGGAAGAAAATGCTTAAGAAGAATGTTTATAGTTGGCAAAGAAAAGTAGATGAAGTGGTGTCTCAGGTTGGT
The DNA here is from genome assembly GCA_007258455.2 of Sequoia sempervirens. Classification (NCBI taxonomy): domain Eukaryota; kingdom Viridiplantae; phylum Streptophyta; class Pinopsida; order Cupressales; family Cupressaceae; genus Sequoia; species Sequoia sempervirens. Next base: position 18,267 of record VDFB02127643.1, read on the forward strand.
AAAGAGTAGAAAGAATGTGAAAGGCCTTTGGAAAGGCAAAAAGATAGTGGTAATTTGTTAGTAGGGACAATCAAGTTCCTAATGGAGTTGAATCAAGTGAGAAAACATTCAAAAAGTGTGAGGATAGAGCTTTGTGAGAATTATGAGGAGGCAAGAAAGAAGATAGTAGTTTGTAATAACAAAGAAATAGTGAAAGAAAAGACAAAGAATAGTGATGATGAGATAGTGATTGATGGCATTAGGAAGACAATGAAAGAAAGGACAAGAGTTAGTGATGAAGTTGATGTGATAGAGGCTATTGATATAGAGAATAAACATTTAAAAATGGATAGTAAAAAAGCTTGCAAGATTGAAAGGATTGTGGAAAAGAGGGTAAATGTCAATAAGGATGCTAGGACAATAGGCAATGCAAGTTCAGGTTTGATAGAGACCATTAAAGGTAATAGTATAGTGGAAAAGATAGTGGCAGCCCTAACAAGAACTGGCAAATATAGAGGTATAGTGGATAGTGGTGGAAATGCAAGTGAAAATTAAATTGGACAAAGAATGAAACCAGGTAGAGTGATGGTAGATGAAGAAATGTAAAATACAGATGAAAGGAAAGAATGAAAGTGTTTGAAGTTGGAAATGATGAAAAGTACCCCACAATATAAGGTGAACAGTTGGAGCAAGAATCCAAGAGTGATGATGGAAAATTTGAAGAGAAAAAGGAACTTGAAAAAGGAGATTAAAGAGGACAAAGTAATGAAGGATACAAAGGAGGAAATGTTACATTGCTCTTTCTAAGAGACTTGGAAAAGCTTGAAGCTACGGTGTATGGTGTAGGAGCACCATTAAAGATGTTTTTTCCATTTAAGATTTTGAAATATAGACTCTTGAATTATGAATTTTTGTCTTAAAATAAGTTCATTAAGACCATTGCATGATGTATTTGGTCATTTTTTATAGTATTTAGGGGTCTAGGTGGTAAGGTTTTCAACACATGCAAAACGAGTGCTAAGTGTTAATTTGGAATAATATAAAGTGTAAAATGTATGAAAGCAGGAGACCAACAATCACCTCTTTCAAATAGTGGTTGAGGAAGTTGAAATGATTTTTTTAGGAGGGAAACATTATAAAATTCCATGAGAAACTTGAATGGAGGTTAATCATTGCATTAGAAAGAAGAATTCGGTGAATAAAACTCAAATTTCTCCATTTTTTTTGTATTTTCTAGTATAGTAGTAGTTTCTATAGTTCGTACAAGCTTTTTAATTCAATTTTTTTATGGAAATTTTATTTTAGTGTTTCTACTTCTCCTTTAATCTAATTTTAGGCTTTCATATTGAGTTTTTTTCATTTAATCATCAAATCACTCTAACCGGCCTGAACAAGGTACTTTGGTTTTGAAGGACTAAAACAATGTTTTGAACCATCCCACCTTTATGTATGATTTGTTACTTGTTGGGATGGATCTAAATCATTAGGTAAAGGTGTTAGATGGTAATTTTGGGTAGTTCTAGAAAATTTTCGGGTGTGAAGCCCTATGTGTGGATTTTGAGTTTTCCTCATGAAATGTGGAGGTCTTGGTATGTCAAATCGAGTTTTGTGAAAGGGAAGCATTACTTTATAATTTTTTGAGCTTGTATAGGTTAATTAAGTTCTGTTGGAGGTGTTGGAAAGTTTGTAGGAGTGGGGAAAATGCATTTTTCAATAAACCCCTAGGGTTTTGACTAAACAAGAAGGTTTCATAGTTTACCCTATGAATGGTGATTTCTCAAAGATCTAATTGTGTATTTAGTGTTTTTAACACATTAGAATTACTTCCCCAATGTTTGATAGAGTTTGGATAAGTCTAGTGATAGGTTGCTTTGGAAAAGTGGGCTAATTTGAGCCCTAAAAGTTGTTATAAGCCTATTTTGAAGGATTTGTTATGAAGTAGTCTTAGGTGAATCATTGATATGTTGTTGACCATCAAAATGGGTTTCTGAAAGTGGATGAGTTTTGGTTTGAAAGGGAGTGGTTGAGAAGAGTTCCCTGATTGAGTTGATTCCCAGTGCTACAAGGGAAAGGGTGAATTTGAAGAGAAGGTGAGATTTTGATGAATTTGTGCTTTGGAATTTGTGTTTACTAATTAGAATTGTGTTTAGTAAAGTTCTAGGACCTCCCCTATTTCATCAATTATGCCTTCATCAAGCATATTATTAGTTTCCTTAGAGGATATTTTTAGAGAAGGGTCTCACACAATGCTTTGGCATTCATTCAAAGGTTTGAGTTCTTGTTCATTTAGTTCCCAAAGTTTATTTACATAAAAATGGAGGGTTTCTCTAAGAGATCCTTCAAAATTCCTTAGTACCCTAATCACTAGATGATTATACTACAAGTCTCTTAGTAGTTGCAAAATGCTCATGCTTTACTAAGCAATAAACACTAGGCAGGGATTCCCTATCCTCTCACATTTGGAAAATGAATGTACGCTATCCATGTGGCCCAATGCATGGAATACTCAGAGAAGGAAATAGTGGAGTATCATTTGGACCTCCTCATAGCTTGACCCAGGATGGATCCCTATGAAAAACTAAAGAATTCTGTTGGAAAAAAATATGCCCATATGCCTCACATAGAATATTTATGGGCCAACTGTCAAGATGGAAAGGAGGTGAGAATGAGGTCTTACATGAGGATGATTACCTAGTTTGTGTGATTGATCAAATTGTTCCTAGTACCTAGCCAAATTATGGAGGAAGATACCATCCTTGACAAGAAATTTGATGTTGTGGTTGACTTGTCATTGCCACTAATTGATTGGGATGAGGAAGAGGTCAATGACCTCGACATTGTAACAAGACCCATAGAGAACAAAACCAAGAAGTGGGTGGATGCTCAAATCACCCAACTTAAGGCATAGGGTGTTGTATTGACATATGGAAAGCTCATAAATGAGATCAAAAGAAAAATGAATAGTGGAATAGCTATCGCCCTGGTAGAAGAAGCTCCCACATCCCCTCTTACAACTACATTGAGGAAGATGAAAGATGTGTCTGATTCTAGCCCAAGCATAAAGTCTATATGTAGAAGGCCTTAGAAGGATAATCTTCAAAGAAGGATAAGAAATTTTTAGGATTCTATGAGATTCCAACCATCAAGGAGGATCCACAACATGAGGGAGAAGAAGAGGCTAAGCAACCAAAGTCATCATGTGCTACTTTTTATCCCACCATAACCATTGTTGTCGCCACTCCTCCACCTCTTGCATTTTAGGCACTGCCTATTTCTTGACCACCTCCTGTGGAATTTTTTTTCCACCTTGTGTCCACCTCATCAACAACCTTGATCATGGTGTTAGACTCCTCCTTGGACACAAAATTCTCATTGTCATCTCCCTCACTGCCCCCGCCATTTCCTACCCTTTCCATCACACTATCTTCAATTTCCACAACTACTATTCCTCCTCTTACCTTTCCCAAAGAATTTTCCAAGTACATGCCAAGAATACCATCCAAGATCAGTAGGGTTATAATGAACCCCACTGTTTGAACTATGATCACCCAAATTACTATAGGCCTACCTATTCCTACACCACCCATAGAGCCATTGAAGATGGAGGAAACTATGGAAATATCAAAAGAAATGGAGAAATGACACAGATAAAATACCAAGTGAATGATAGATGAACTAAAGGATCCTTTCAAGGATGGATAATTTGAACACTCTGAGTGTAGAGTGGGAATAAGTGTGTACAAGGTGGTAACTGATGAGGAGAAGTCACAATTTTTAGAGGAGGATGTTGAAGCACTCAATGCAAAGTACATAATAAAAAACTTTGACCAAGAGCTCGAAGAAGAGCTATCTCAACATCTCAGGGATATAGGAGAAGAATTTGAATCTAAGAAGTAGCCTCCTAAAGATAAGGAAGACTTTGTAGTCAATGTGGAGATAATCAAGGAGCCTCCACTAGTTGGGAAAGATAGAGGCCTTGTTCAAGAAGAAGAGGTACCACGAAAGAAAGAAGAAGAGAAAGAAGAAAAGAAGAAAGAAGATGCTCCTAAGAAAAGTCCTTAGCTAGAATATCATGTAGAGCTCAAGAAGGAAATAGAAAAGGGGCCTCAGATAGAGGACATCCCTTAGGAGAACATAACTATCATTGATTGAGGAAGGTAATAGACCATACATATTGATGACTCAGACAAGGAAGAAGAAATAATGAAACAAGAGACCCCAAGCCATGAAGAGAAACAACCCTAGCATGAGAAAAAAGAGGAAGGTGATCAAGAATCATTGAAAGGGGAGACTCAGATGCTTGATTGGCTTGAGACATAGTTACAAAAGAAAATATCAATTCTTATGGATCAAGAGGCCTGACTTGAGGCTATATTAGCAAGATCACAAACAAGGACAAAGAAAGAAAAGAAGCCAAGGGTACGATCTCACATCACCATCAATGCATTAGGTTCAAGGACTGTGTAGATAGCCACCACGGTGATATAAAAAGGAGAGAGGGTTAGCTACAACATCTCCACCATTAACTTGGGAACTGCTATAAGAGAGCATAAGATCGATGAATTCTAGGGATTATTTGCCACAATAGTGGAATAGATGAACAAAGATCAATAATCTGAGGAACTAAAGGCCCAAGTGGCAGACCTCAGTTCTTATATTCAACAATGGACATCTCTAGAGGAAGAAGCTCCAACTACATCCTCTACTCTACCACTCCTCTCCTAGGAAGAAATTTCCATGATGGAAATGATGAATAATTGGACCAAGGCTACTATAGATTAGTTATAATGAGTGCTCTATAATGGTGGCATGGGCATAGGCCACACTGTTCGAATGGTGAATAAATTCCAAGAGGTGCATTAGAAGTTGGATTGAACCAAGAAGATCTATCATCAATTCACTGAGCTCTATAGGATTACCTATTCTAAGCTCAAGGCCATTCTCAAAATGCTTGAGAAGACATGGGAGAAGGAGATGACCCGTGTAAAGGATGATCACTAGCTAGTAGAAATGTGGAAAATGGACCTAGATCATAGGAGGGATGTCCAAGAGAGAGTGATGCATGAAGTCAAGCTTGACCTCAAATGGGTCATGGAACATAGGATGGACAATAAAGAGTACCTAAAGTTGATGATGGATTATGATACACATACCATGGAATAGGATCTAGAGAAGATCAGACCATACTTCAATAAGAAGATGGAGTAAAGGGCAGAAAATTCACTAATTCTAGAATTCATGTATTTTTCTACAAGATCCTTTTCCAAGTTAGAATAGGTGATTAATGCCACTCCCAAGTGCACAAAGAACTGGGAGCGAATCACTAGTAATCTAGGAACCTAACCTTCCAAGTTCTTTAGTCTGATATCATGGAGTGGAACAAGCTCCAAGCTCTAATTGAGAAATTTATGGAGTACACCACTCTTCAGAAGAATGAAGGAAAGCCAGTGATAGATGATGAGTTCCTTATAGTATAAGATGAAAACATAAGGTAGTTACTAGAAGAAAAAAATTGCTACAGTGTCAGGGCCACTATAGGATGAAATAGAGAAAAGACAAAATTTCATTTTATATTAGTAAATTTTGGGGGTGGGTGAAACCATAATGTAAAATGAATCTTGGCAACATAATGAGAGTAAATTTTGGCCATTCATTTCACTTTTGGAAAACTATAAATAGGGGGTCTCCTCTCATTTTCAATGGAGAGTTGAGTTATTGTAAAGAAAAGATAAAAAAAAATTAATAGAATTTCATTGATTTTGGTGGATTCTTATGTTTCTCTCATGTTACATGATTCATCTCCCCATATGTGATAGATTTAGATAGATAGAATTTGTTGTTCCAATTGTTTTCAAGTAGTTTTAGTAATTTAGTTGATGTTGTCCATTGATTTTGAAGAATGTTATGGTGTTGATTCTTTCCATGTTCATGTTTTTTGCTAGTTATTGATGGTAAGCAACAATGTAAAGCTAGTCTGAACACTAATCCATTGTTGCACTTAAAAAACATCTTTTATTCATGCTTTATGATAAATGAATAACTGAAAATATATGCAGACCTTAGAAGATCACACTAGTTTCATGAGCCTATATGATATTTGATTGAGTGGAACTCAGTTATAGGAAGGCTATCCACTGTAGCATCCTCCATTGCCACTATTCATTAGTAATTGTAGGTCTAGGAACTCTTACCTCCCTTTTTCATTTTTACCATTCTTTGAAACAATAGTGTAGGAAAAGTTCCAACATTGTTGTAAATCCAAATATGATGTTACACATGGAGTTTTAGACTTCCATTTTGAACTTGCAGCAATTGCACATCACTCTTGAAACTTCATAAACTCCATTTGAAGATCCAATCTCATTCCAATTTAGCAATTGTCCATGCCCCTTAAGATTACCAGTAAATCACATTAGTCCACTAAGTTTTTTTTTTAAGTCATGAATTGACACCTGAGAAACCTTGGAGTAATCTTCTACAACTTGTTTTTAGGAAGTTTCCTTTCAAGAGAGGTAGTGCACTTGTGTTCTACTTGTGTTGAGAATTGAAAAAATACCCATCAACAAAATTGGCACTAGAGGGAGGGCCTACCTTTTTCTAAGCTAGATTGAATTGGTTCCTTCTTCCCTAAGTGGTTCCAAAGAGTGTTAAGATCTACACCAAGAAAAGGGGAATTCCAAGAGCTACCACCCACTACCAAGGCTAAGAGTGCTAAAAGAGGGGAATCATCTTCATCTGACTCATCCACTCCATCCTTTTCACCTCCATCCTCACCTCTTCCTTCCATCCATTTTCCCAACACTTCCCCTTCCTTTCCAACACCCACTTCCTCATCTCAATCACTCCAAACTACCTCCTAGTTGTCCATCTCCCACAACTAGGGTGCTACTCCTATCCCAAAACCTCAAGGCCAAGGCACTACCTCAGGTGTTTCTACTCCTTTGCAGCCCCAAGTTATTGTTGTATGAAAAGCACCATCTCCACCTCCCTCCATGGCTTGGATGGGTAACAATCCTTCTCCTTTGTCCTTTAATGACTATCATGACATGTCAAAGAACCCATAAGGATTTTGTATGAAGTTTCATCCTCAAGATCTACAAAGGACAGTAGAAGAACATATCAAAATCTTTCAAAAAGAATTCAAGGACATGCAAATAGATCATGAAGATGTGGCTTGTCGGCTCTTTCCTTACTCCCTGGGGGGAGAGGCCTTTTATTGGTATATCAGCTTGTCATAGAGATCCATCACCTCTTGGAATCAATTAAAGAACTCTTTCTTGTAGAAATATAAGATTCCAATTATCCCTTCTATATTATAACTAAAATTCATGTCTTTTTAGAGAGAAGTCAATGAATTGATCAGCTCCTTCAATGATTGGTTTCATCACACCTACATGAGATTGTAGGCTTCCTATGTGGTTGATGATCCTTTAGTTTTATTGGTATATTATGTTTCCTTAGATAACCTCATAGTGGAACTAGTAAAAATAATTTTCCCACCACCCCCCAGGCTAGGAGATGCTTATGCTGAGGTAGTCATAGCAAGTACCAATTTGGGACAAAATATTTCTGGTCTACTACCCTCCTTTGGACTAGCTGCTCACCCAAGATAGATTCAAGGACTTACCCAAGACTTTTCACATCAAAATCCAATCATGAATCAAGTTCCATAGTTGTCGATGGTGCCTTATCTAGGATATCCATTAAATTAGGCACTTCCATCCTCACTATTTGCAACTGTAGTAGCAACAAGTTTTTCCTCAAAAATCTTAGGTACCCACATACTTGCAAGGACCTGGATTTCCACCCACTCAGTAGAATAAAACAAAAACACAACCAATTTTCCTCTAGAATCAAGAACCTTAGCCAAACAACAACAAAAAGGATCGTATAGATGAATTGACAGAGATGTTCAAAAAGATGTTAATAAAAATGGCACACCTACAAAATTAGAACAACTAGTTGCAAGCCTCTTAAAGAAACAACCAAGCCAAACTCAATTGGGACAACAAAGAAAATAATGATGTGAGTGCTTCTTCTAGGTAGAGCTATGAGAGAGGTCAAAGTTCTAATCAAGGATTTAAGAGGAGGCCTTCACAAAGACAAAACCAAACTTGGAATATGAGGCCAAATAATGGAGGTGTTCCTATCCCTCTTAATTAGCCAACTAATGTGGATAAATCCATGATTGTAGTATACTTAGCTAAGGAAGCCTTGTCTGGATGGTGCTACATTCACAAAACTAACATGAATTTTGAATTGGATTGTCTTGAGTTGCAAATAGCTGTAGATATTTTTCAAGTGGAGGTTTAGAATGTCATAGATGGTGTAGGTTGTAGAGACATAGTCCCATACAAACCATATTATTCTTCAATTATCATGGTCAATCAAGCTCCCTTACTGTGAAGTGAAAGTAATGCACCTGAAAGGAGACAGTTGCTCTAGAAGACGAAGAAGAAAAATAGGTAAGTAACAAAGACTCTCTATCCTAGCTTTTCAAGTTAGTAGAAAATGGTCTGGTAGATGAAGATGATTCCTTTGAAGATGAGGTCCAAATGTTGCATCAAAGGGAAACCCCTTATAATTTGAGGAATAGGCAAGTAGGTTAACCATTCACAACCTCTACTTTGCCTAACAACTTTAGCATTCGGCCTAACCCAAATGATAGCAATAACCTAGGCTATCCTCATGTGTTCACCCAATATTTCAACAATAATAGGAAGTCAAACTAGATCCAAGGCCAACCTACTAGCTCTTCTTAAGGTAAATCCTTTAAAGCTGAAATTAAGGAAATTAATGAATATGTGGTTGAAGAATTTAAGATGGTAAAAATAACCCTATCTACCTTTGAATTTATCAAAGTCCCCATAGTTAGGAATGCTTTCTTAAAAATTATTAACGGAACTGTCCCATCTAAAAAATGCAAGAGGTGTTTACCAAAAGGGTCTCCTTTGATGAGTCACAAAATGGGCATGTAATCAAGGAGATTTTGGGAATGAAAACAAATCCACCATTAAATATGTAAACAAGAAAACCACCTAATAAGGATCAAATTCAAAGAAAAACAAAGGATAATACCAATGATAAAGATAAAACTTAAGTAGCCCAAGCAGACACACTTATGGGCTTGTTCTAAGGGAAACTAGAAACAGTACCCTTCTTGACCACTATCAGGATATTTGGAAAGAACTTGCACAACTACCTCCTTGATTCAAGAGCATCAACTAATTTCATGCCTCTTGTTGTATGTAAAGCTCTAGGAATAGTTCCTATTCCTTCCCAACGAAAGGCAATCTAGCTGGATAAAATGGAAGTAAATATGGTTGGTGAAATCAATAGGATACCTATGTAGATTTCTACTGATCCAAGGGTGTAGCAAGTCATCAACATTCTAGTTGCTAATATTTCAAACACAACATAATACATGGGACTTCACCTAGGGATTGAATGGATATGTTGTGACATACTTTTCTCACTTATGACTACCATGGAAAGGGATACCCACCTAGATCTATATCGAATAGGAGCCCCATATGAAGTTTATGATCATAGAATATACAAAAAAAAATGAGGTGTTGTTTTCTAAAATAGAATTGGGAAAATACTTCCCCATGGCTTATCAAGAACTAGAGTTTTAGGAAGAGGAAGTGACTGAAGAGGTCCTCCTCATTTTCTATAGTCCTCCTAATAACTTATTCTATTCACCTCAGAGCATGAAGATGCTAATTGAATTAGATGATGAAGAATCCTATGAGGAAAAAAACCTGGGATTGTTGGATGGATTCCAAGATTTCATGAAAAAATGTGTACAAGATCAGCTCATTTTAGGAGCTAGAATGAATTTTGAAGAACTCCTACTACCCAGTTGGTGTTTGGTACACAACGCTATCCATTTAGAATTCAAATGTTTCTTGTACCAAATAGTAGTTGACCATATAAGAGGACAAGTCACCCCACTAGGGGGACTCCAAATAGAATAGCTAAACCAAAGATGCATTGAATCTATGCCTTCACCTAAAGATGTCAAAGCAAATGTCCAACCAAGACAAGAAAAGTGCTCCATTGACTCTAAGGCCCAAGGTTTCTCTATGTTTTGGAAAATGTGCTTCAATGGGTCCAAGTACAAGCTATGATTAGGAGCTAGATTCGAGCTTATCAGTGCTATAGGTAAAATGTAATTTGATGTTCATAGACTCCAATTTTATTGCACAAACAATGTAGAGGAATATGAACCTTTAGTCCATGGTCTCTTGTTGGCTCTAAGGAAGAAAGTACAAATGCTACAAGTCTTTGGTGACTCTGATTTAGTAGTAAAGCAAGTCAAAAAGCTATATTCTTTCCATCATAGGAGGTTAGAAAATTATAGGTACAAATCCTAGGATCTCATAAAGGGCCTAGATGTGTTTAACATTTAGTTGATCCCTCGATCCAAGAATCATATTGTTGATTCCTTAGCATAGTTAGCTAGTACTCTCTAATCCCTTTCTTTATCTGGCCTAAAGAAATTTACTCTTGAGCTCACCTGTACTTCATCAATGTCAGATAACATCACCAACTTCTAAGGTTTCAATAATGAAAAACATATCTTAGATTTCATCACAAGCTCTGATGTGTTTTCTACTTAGACAATTGATGAGGAAGAACTTGAGGAGGCTAAATTAGACATAGAGGGAGACATCAATCTCAATACAAACACAATACCAAGAGGAATGGTTCAACTTGAATGAATATTTGACTTAGATCATATCAGATATCAAGATCAACAAACAAATAAGGCTTCCATTAACAATGAGTATGATGCCCACAACTTAGGGACTAAGTAAGAAGTTAATAATGTGTCCATTGGTAAGGTGTCCATGCCAAAGGAAAAGAAAGGGATCATTGATGTCATACATAAGTACCATGATGTGGTTGTTTGGAGCTATGAAGACTTGAATACTTATGACACCTTGAACATCACTCACACCATCCCTCTCAAGCCGGATGTGAGACCCTTTTGGCAGGGTCAACACACTATCAATAAATTTCTAGAACCCATCATCTATAAGGAAGTCTAGAATTTTTTTCCACAAGGATCATATTCCCAATCAAGAAATCCATGTGGATGGTCAAATTGGTCCTATTAAGGAAAAATAATGGAGAATTAGATTGTGCATCAATTTCTACAACCTAAACAAAGCCTCATAGAAAGAAAACTATCTAGTGCCCTCATTTGACAAAGTGTTAGAGAGAGATAATGGATCTCAGATAATGTCTTTCATGGATAGATACTTTGGATATAATCAAGTAATGGTACAGTATGAAGTTAGGCATAAGATAGAATTTACCACAAAATGGGGAACCTTCACATACAAAAGAATGTTATTTGGACTAATTAACACTTGTGCAATGTTCTAACATGCCATGGGTATTGATTTCAAGGATATGATTGGAAAATGCATCATCATCTACATCGATGAATTTACTGTGTTCTCAAAGAAAAGTGGGGATCACGTCTTTGATCTATGTAAGGTCTTCCAAAATTGTAGAGAATTTTGAATATCCTTGAATCCAAAGAAGTGTATCTTTAGAGTTATAGTATGCAAGCTACTTGGGCATGTGATATCAGAGAAAGCGATTTCGATAGATCCCAAAAATATTGAACCCATTCTAAAAATTCAACTTCTAGGTAGCAAGAAGGAGTTGAAATCCTTCTTTGGAAAGATCAATTTCGTCAAAAAATTCATCACTAGCTTTGCTAAAATAGTCAAGCCCTTCAATGCTATGCTAAAGTAGGATGCCAAAGTTGAACAAAATCTAGAGGAAAAACAAGCTTTTGAAGAAATCAAGAAAGTGATTTATAATACACTAGTACTAGTCAGCTTGGATTACCTAAAGCCATTCTACATCTACTCATTTGCTTCATACTACTCCTACACTAAAATATTGACCTAGAAAAATGATGAAGGGAATTAACAACCAATTGCATTCATGAGTGCTCTATTGAAGGATGCTGAGTTGAGGTACTATAATGTTGAAAATAAAGCATATGCCTTAGTCTAAGGAGTTAAGAAATTCTGACACTTTATCTTGTAGAACAAGGTATTCACAATTGTACCTGACCCAACAATTAAGAATTTGTTGATGTAAAATGAGCTAGGAGAAAGGAGAGCCAAATGGGTCACCTTGTTATAGGAGTATGCCATGGAGATTCAATCCATGAAGTTGATATGAGGGAAATCCCTCACTCGAATGATAGCGGAAATGCTAGCTGAAGTTGGACATGAGCTCACTGTGTAGTAGTACTAACTAGAAGATGTTTCCCCTAGAGAGTGGTACGATGGAATTTTCTATTATCCACTAAACAATAAATGCCCATATAAGTTGCAAGGAGTACAAAAATGAGCATTGAGAATGAAGAGTAGTAGGGTCCATATTGTACAAGAGGAACCCTAAAGGAATTTACCTTAGATGCCTCAAAAAGGAGGAAGGAGCCAAAATACTAAAGTAATTTCATGTTAAATTCAACATTGGTCATGGATCCAGGTCTTCAACTTCCCATCAAATTTTATATGTTGGGTATTATTGGTCGAGGATTTTTAAGGATGTGCAAAATCATGTCAGTACTTGTCACATTTTCCAAGTTTCCACTACTAGAGAAAGAAATGTTATTTTCCCTCTCCAACCTATCCTAGAGGTAAGACTGTTCACTTAATGGGGACTCAACTTCATTGGTCTAGTAAGCCCACCATCCCCTGTAGGCCATAGGTACATTCTAACTACATTTGATTAGTGTACTAAATGGAAATAAGCAATAACATGTAGGAAATGTACTACTGAGGTGGTTGTGAATTTTCTTGAAACTTTTATTTTGAATCATTTTGGTTGCCCCTATGCTCTTGTCTATGATAATAGCCCTGCCTTTTCCTCACTTAAATTTTCTAGCTGGCCCTTTGATTATGGGATTGCACTCAAATTCTCATCCAATTATTACCCTCAGGGAAATGACCTAGCTGAATCAATGAACAAAAACATGATAATTGTGATGAAAAAACTACTCGATAGGAACCCCAAAGACTGGCATACCCAGCTGTGTTTTTCCTTCTAGGAAGATCAAACATGCCATAAGGCTTCCCTGGGTGATTCTCCATTCCATCTCATTTATGAATTGGAGCCTATATTTCTATCCACTTGAAGATTCCTACCCTCCAATTTCTCAACACTTACTATGAGGAGGGGGACCATCGAGAAGCCTTTTGTTTTAGTTACTACACCTAGAAGAAGTCTATTATCACGCAATTGAAAATTGCACCAAACACCAGTGTGTAGTTAAGAGATGGTTTGATCAGTGAGCCAAAGTCAAGGCCTTTAGGATTGTTGATTTGGTCCTTTGTTGGGACAAGGCCCATGAAAAGAAAAGGGGACATGACAAATTTGACAAGCTCTAGCTTGGCCTCTTTCATATTTAAAAAAAGAGAGGAGATAATTCCTTTCACCTCAAGATGCTCACTAGGGAGGATACCTCATTTCCTATCAATGAGAAGTACATCAAACTTTATTTCCCTTCCTGAGCTTTTAGACTCATTACTGTATATAGTTGTTCAAAAGTTAGCTTACATTTCCTTTTTCTTTGTTGTTGTGCCTTTGCTTTGTTCTTGCTCACTTTCCTAACTTCTTTTGTTTTTTTGGGAGTGCTCCTCTATTCTTAATGTGGTGGTTGTCCTTGGAATATCAGTAGACCTACTTTGTTGAGTGCTCCTACTTTTTCTTTGGATAAATCTTCATTCGTGATCATTGATTTCTAGTCATTCCCGTGAAGGAGTTTCCTTACTTGAACTTTGACTTGACCTAGGAGTGAACCCTTGGTTGAATATTCTTAGACTTATCTCAGATTAGACAAACAAAAAAAATTTATTGTTTTTTAAGAGCTATACAATGGTTGTTATGAGGTCTCAGTAGGTGAAAACCTTAAGTTTGCTCTAGTGACCACTATGATTCTAAACCCACAATAGGCTTCGATGCTTACATGGTTGAAAAAAAGAAA
>VDFB02127644.1:0-17634 GCA_007258455.2 Sequoia sempervirens
TTGAATTAAAAGTGTTAAAAGATTTAAATTAGTTTGTGTGAAAAGAAGGTTTTAAAATATGTTGAATTCTATTTAGAAAATTGAAAATTGTTTAAGTTATTTAAAATTCCAAATATTTTCAATGCAATGACTTTGGGGTAGAAAATATATTTTTGGAAATAGTTGACTTTTTTGGTAAAAGATATTTGTTTTTTTTGAATTTGAAAATTGAAATTTAATTTGAATTTCAATTTGTGAATAATTTGGGGGAAACTCTATGTTTAGCATTTTTTTGTTCATTTTGGAGGGGATGGGTTTTCAACTTGGATGGAGAGTTTGTTGGTGGATTTACTTGGATTTGTGAAGGAGATGGAGATTTTTGCTTGAGTTGGATTCAATGGAAGGATTGGAAAACACCATGGTGAAGGCTTCAAGTCTTGGAGGAAAAAAAAAAAAAACAGGTTTCTCTTATTCTTGCTTGTCCATTTTGAAAATAGATTAGATCCTCTTCATGCTATTTAGAAATCTTGAAATGTTGTTTGAATCCAATGTAACCCATGAGTTATTTGTTTGAAAACTTGCATTTTGTGTTGAGATTTTGAAAAGAAAACCAAAACTAGAATCAACAATGGAAAAAAATGAAATGAAAACCAAAAGAGTTTTGTTGTCAAAACAAAAATCTAAACCCTATGGTTGTGTTGAAAAATCCATTGTTTTGTTGCAATATTTTGTTGGGCATTTGCACAATAAGACCCACAAGTTCATTTTTAAAATACTAGGATTTCCATTTATTAAATTTCTGGAAAATACCCCTAGTTTGTTCTTTTTGTGAAGTTCTTAATGGGTTTCTTTGTTGGGAGTGTATTTGTATTTTAAAAATACAAATAAAAATAAATGTTATTATTTTGTGGGAGGCTGGGGAGACCAACCCCCGCCGCCGCCACCATCTCCACTGCCGTCGCTGAAAAGCGGGCACTGTGTGCTTGGCACACAACCCCACCGCCCGCATGCGACGGTCACTGTGTGCAAAGCACACAGTTCTGCCACCGTAGGCGACGGACGCTGTGTGCTTTGCACATAGCCCTACCGCCATGGGAGGCAGATGGACTGTGTGCGGAGCACACAGCCCCGCCGACCATGGGGAGGCAGGGCTGCGTGCCCACCCTTAGGGTTTCGAACCTTAATTTTTTTAATGAAAAAGAAATTCGTTTTATTTTAAGTTTTGTGTTATAAATTATATCATATTTTATATTATATTTATAATATTAATATTATATATTTAATATTTAATATTAATATGTTTAATATTTAATATTATATACTTAATATTAAATATTAAATATTTAATAAATTAATATTATATATATAATATTTTATATTTTATAATATGGGATAATATGGTATTAAAGTATAATCAAATGGATTATAGTGATAACATTTTGTTAATTTAGACATTTAAAAGATGTTTAAATCATTTTAAATAGGGAATGTTTTAAATAAATTATAGCATTGATATATTTGGAATGGAATCACTATTTTAATGAATAGTGTTATTTTAAAAGGGTATTTTAATCCGTATCTAGGATTGAGCAAATAGAATAAAATATCAAATTTAATACTTTAATGGTGCCAAGTGAACCTTAGATAATTTAACAAGTATTGAATAGAGTTGAATGATGATCAAATTTCCTTATTTAGATTTTTTTTTTTTTTGATGTTTATGGTTAATCAGGAAATATTAGAATATTAAAATAATGTTAGAAGCATATGTTTAAATGATGTTTCAACATTTAAAATAGGAACTTTGCAATGATCATCCCATTTGTACAAGTGGAAATTAAACTGATGAATAGTCAAACGTATTCGTTTTAAGATTGATTTTGATTAATTATAGACTGATCAAGTAGAACCAAACTATTGGTTTAAATTCTTTAATGTTGACAATGTGATTTAAACATTTAAATATATAACAGGAAATACATTGAGTATGTACTACTAGGTATATTTGTTGGAAGGTATTTGTATTCAAGTAGAGATAAGACTTAGTTGAGTTATTTAATGTTGAGTTGAAATAAAGACTGATTTATTTGATCTAAATGCCATTTATTAGGATGTTTCAATTATAGAATATAGTGGCGAAACTTAGAGTAAGAGGGAACTTATTATTCAATCTAAATGTTTCGTTAATCAAGCGATTTTATTTATAGTACATGATCGTGAGACTTAGAGATAACGAATGATTTATTTTAATCAGAGGAGTTTATTAAATTAAAATATTCGGTTCATGCATATAATGGTTAAACTTAGAAGTAATGAATGGTTTAATGAATCATGTGAGATTGAGTTGTTGATTTATTGCTAAGTTGAGATGAGGAGTAATTTTATTTAATCCAAATGTTTTATAAATCAAGTGGGTTTATTTATTGTATATGATTGTGAGACGTAGAGTTATTGATTGGTTTAATTCCAATTTGATGATGTTATTTATTAAAATGTCTTGATTTTGGAATATGGTTGTGAAATTTAGAGTAAATGATCTGTTCTTTGAATATTTCTATGTTGTGAAAAGAAATGGGTTTAATTGATTGGATATGTGCAAGTCATGAAAATTGTGTTTGACTAGATTTAGGAAATCCGAACCTTAGCTTATCTAATTGTTTGAAATGCTTTTAGTGTTTGATTGTTCGTCTTCGATGTTGTGGAATTAGAGTGAATGTTATGTAAGTCTTCCAGTGTGTTATCTTGAAACGATGTTGTGCATCATGTGTGTGTTATTGTTTTAATTGGGAAGTGCTTGAGTTATGTTTCAGTGGGAACCTGGTTACCACGACAGGTTGTGTGACCTTATGGTTTAAGGTTGAGTCATGTTTCAGTTTGTTATGTGGGTTGTCATTATGTTAGTCAACCTTGTGTTAGCCTTGGGTCATGCACGCTTTGGTTTTAGTTTTGGACATCTGTAGTGGTGTTACCTGTTGAGGTGTTTTGATTATTTGTGATAAGTGTTAGTGCATTGTCTACCCTTGGCATGTGGTTGAGTTATGTCTTGTCAATAGGGGAGTGGCTTTCAATGAGTGTTGGGCCCAAAGTGGTTCCAAGATAACTCATGTGAGAGTCAGTTAATTAAGTGGAAATTAAATAACTTATACTAGGGATAGAGTAGCTTTGAACATTAATAAGATAATTTAGCCTCACTCATTAGCTCAAGGGCTTGTACGAGACTTGAGATGAGTCAGGAAGGCCTGGAATGGCAAGATCGTTATCTTGTCTTTGCGAGAGATAATTGATTCCACTCTGATGTGCATGTGGGGTCGGGAGTCAGTTGAGGTTTCTAGGATATCCCTAGAGGGGGGCCGGGACCTAGGAAGACTTGCCAGGAGATCCCATGCAACCTTTTCGATGACACTCCTCCTATGATAGTAGTCGGTATGGTGTTGTACCATGGGTTTTTTTTATTGTACAGTGATTGTACTCAATTTTTGTACTCTAGAAGCATTGTGCCATGATGTTAAGTGATGTGGTATATGTTCTTGTTTGCAATTCAGTTTTTGTGTTAGCTTGTGTCTAGTGGTAGATGGTCTTGTCTAGGAAATCCTTGTTACTATATCCTATCATGAAGGGAGTGGGGCCTTTGGGTTCCACGTGGTTGGGTGGCATGTGCTTCTTAATCTGTTGGTTCTTCTTCTTGTTCGTGTGATCGTGATTTCTAGTTGAAGAGCTCGTGGGAATCAGTTTCTTCTCATGCCTTATTCTCTCAGTACTTATTGTATTTTATTACCCCTCATTTGTTATCAAGGTGGAATTTGTAAATTGTAATCATGATTATTGGATTTACCTCATTCGGGGAATGAGTGTTGTAATCATATTGTTTAAATGTTGTTAATTGGAATCTTGAGGTATTTATTATCCTTGTTGTAATTTATCTGGTATGGGTTGTATGTAATCTTAATTCTATAAGTGATTAATGTTTTGGTTTCAATTGATGTTAATTGTTGTTTGGGTTTTAAAGTAATCTTTGTATCGTGGCCTTAGAGGTTGTTGGCAATGTGTATTCATCTTACATGTTATTTGTACTTAAACAAAAAAAATAAAATAAAAAAATTGGTACGTTTAAGTAGTAAATTGCAACTTCCTCTAGGGTTGCGTGGCGGGGAGTTACATCTTTCCTCTAAATTTATTCTTCGATTCATACATTTAGTTCACCAACCATTTTTGGAGTAATGTCATAAGACTCAAAGGAAAAATATGAAGAATTTTATCCAACTTTCCATTGTATGCAACCTAAACTTTATATCATGAACTGTTTGATATAATTTCTCAAATAAATTTGTTAATGAATTGTTTGATATAATGCCCTCACGGAAATAGGGCACAATAGTGTTTTGAGTAAATTATGATAGAAATAGTGTTTTGATGTAATACCTCAAATAAATTTGTTGAACTATTTGATATAGGGTGCATACAATGGAAACACTATTTCCTATCACACTCCATCAAAAATACCCATAGCTGTTGATATAATGCCACTCAAAATAATTTGTTAATGAATTGTTTGATATAGGGTGCAGCCTAGTGGAAACTATTTCTATCATACTCCATCAAAAATTACCATGGCTTGTTTGATACTCAATGCCTCAAATAAATTTGTTAATGAAGCGTTTGATATAATGCCTCAAATAATTGGAGGTGCCGGTAGAAATGTATGCAAATGTGGAAGCATAGGCGGGGCATATTATTTTAATTGGAGATGAATGGCAGATGGTGTATGGGCTTTAGAAACTTTCAAACAAATATAGTTTCAATTCAACAAATTTGAAAAAAATTTCATTTAGGGTTTCAAAATTTAACAAACAAATGCATTTTGAACTCTACGAAATTCGAATTTGACAAACCCGGTGCTCGATATGCAAGTTGGGTTGATGAAATTTGGAGAGACGAAGTTGAGTTTACGTTCGCAGAGAGATGAAGTTAGTTTGTTCACCATTTGCAGATCATGGTCTCCGTTTGCCACATGCACAAGCACAGGGAAAGCAATTGGTAAAAAGCGAAAATGACAGTCAAAAATGACAATGTTTTTTTTTTTATGTCTTATTTGGGGGTTGGTCGAACATATATTGTGGTTGATTAGAAACATTGAGTTCGACCGAACCCATTGAATTTGGGGAAAGGAAAAAAAATGAAATTTCCTTCCTCATAAAACTTGTAAACCACTATTGTGGTTTGACCCTATAATTAGTTGTGTGGTTAGGATAGATGGACTTATTAGTGAAATAATGTTTTAGAGGGAAATGAATTATTCATATTAGAAGTATTGGTTAAATGAATGATCTCCTTGCATTGATTATCGAAAGTCGTTATGTCTAATCATTAAAATAAGCTTAAGTTCAGGCAAGGAACTTGTAGAAGGAAATGTGTTTTCTTAAAAATTGTAATAGAATGTTTAGAACCTCGTCAAATAATATAGTTCTCATCGGGTTATAGGTTTTGGATAAAATTTGTTTTATCTTGCTAACAAATAGTTTCCCTTGATGGATATAATAACCTGACGATCCTTCATCTGTATATTAAGAGAGGATAAGGATTTAGTCTTGAATTTGATTAATTGAAAGTTTCTTATGATTTATTATTGTGAGTTAAATGTCTTTGTAGTGAAAAAATGAATAAAATCTAAATTGAGCATCTAATAGCCTTTAAGATTATGAATGTTTTCATATATTTAAAGGTGGATTTTAATGGTTATCATGATTGATTGTATTCCCCATTAAATTATTTCCCATTTTGACAAGTTTATAAGCCAAGCCTTGATGTGAGTTTCTTTGGGAACCCAAGTATTTGCGTACCTTTTAGCTGGGAGTATATGAATTTTGGTGTTATAGTATCCCTTGCTTTTCCCTTTGTATGCCTCTAAAGCAGTCACTTTTAGAGTAGTGGTTAGAGATTGTTGTATATTATGTTTTGGTTGACCTTGTGATTAGGTCTTGTGATCATTTTGCTTGTCTATTTTAGTTGTGGGTCCTTTCTTGTCATCTCCTAGCACGGGGGGTGGACCTTCGGGTCCACGTGGTCGAGTGGAACGTGCTATGCACTCCATTGGGTTCCCAAGATGTGTTCGCAATGCAGGAGCGGATGCAGAGTTCCAGAGCTTCACTTGGTTGAAGATTGCTCCTCATTTTATACCTTATTCTCCATTAATGTATTTATTCTTGTACTTGATGTACTCTTCCCATTGCTATAAGGGAAGCATTACATAATGTATTAATGTAATCATGATGTGTTGTATCTTTGGAAATATGTAAAGACCTAATTAATTCTAACCAAAACATTACTATTTTTTTTTCAAGAATGTTCAATTATTCATTCACAAGTATACTCGGGAACTTCTATCCATACGGGATAGGTATATCATATGTTCATACAGAACATGAATTCACTTTCATCTATTCATATGGAATAGGAATACATCTATTCATGTAATCAAAATAGGCATCCACCTAAACGAGGCAGGCATCTATCATCTGATAGGTATGTGCTCTGGCCAGAGTCTTGGACTCATCGTGATCATCCGGATCCTGAGTCGCTTCCCTGATGACCACACTTTCTAGTAAAAGTGCGCCGAGGTCGTCGTCCTCAGGGGTATGTAAATTGTAATTCTAAACTTGAAACCCGCCTCGGAATTTGGCCTAAGGGCCTCGAGGAATCAAGCAATCCATGCGGAATTCTTCCAAGTATAGTTGCATGTATTTTAGTTGATTATCTCTTATAACTAGTTATGGGATCTCTCCAACCCTAAACCCCATTCTCGAACGCCTGAGTACTGGGAGCATCCTTCGCTCCCCAGACTGCCTACATACCCTAGTTCAAAATGGGATCAAGGTGTAAAATATGTAGTTTTGTTTTCTAGGCTATGTTTATGCGAACTGTTATAAAGCAGGTACGCAACCCTTTCTAGGGTTTTTATTTCCCCTAGACAGTTCCTCTGCGGTTGCTACCCACGATGGGAAGCATGGATAATAAACGATCGCCTTGACCATTTATTGTTTATCTAATAACATTCATCTAACCCTACTCCCTAATGATGTTCATCTCCCTTGACCCGTTTAAATGATTTCCTAATAATTTATCCACATGATTATATCTTTGAGTTAGAATTACATTTGCACCATTGAAAATTCCTAAGTTACAATTTTCTAGGTTGTCACTAGCGGATTTGCTTCATTTTTGTTTTATCTTTTTAGATTACCGATCCAAAGGGGATTTCCCTTCCTTTGGATTTTAATCAACCCATGCTCCTTATTTCTCTTCGGTGATTTATAGGGACGATGCCACAAACGCCGTTATTGCAGCTGTGTTAGGCTATAGATGTAGTAGCTCAAGCGCGACGGCTTTACCCGTAAACGTGAGCCAGAGGCATCGTTAATACCGAACGCTGCTAGTTTTGTTTTCCTTTCTTTTGATTAGTTTCAAATCTATGTCTAACATACTTAATCTTAGTAAGAATATAAACACATAATGCATGGTAATTTTAACAATATTCATTAGGATTTTTATTTTATTTTTTTAAAGAAACAACATGATTAAATAAATCAACGAGCATTGGTCAATAATTTATAGTAAGTTCTAATCTTAGTAACTTAAATGCCCTAGTCATTTAGAAGAATTATTTAACCATTTATTATAAAAAATAAAATCCCCATGCAACGTAATTAAGTGAGTACTTTATTATTTTGAAAAATTCCATAACATATATCGTTCCCTACTTCCCTTATCAAAGGCACACACAAAATCAATTTTACCTAGAGTTTAAATATCTTCAAGAATTATTGCAAGGATTAGAGTCCTATTATTCCACTCATATTTCTATCTTCTAGATGGTTTATGTAGCATTAGGATGAGAAAATTCCAATGACTATATTATGGAATGTAATAAAGTAACTATTCAACACTAACTAGGGTAATGGAGTTCTTATGTTGTCTATTTCTTATAGAAGAACTACCTTTGTGTAGAAGGGGTTTCATTTTCTTCGTATTTAAATTGAAGGCCCTAGACCAACTAGAATAAAAGAGAACTTGAATGCTTCAATATATCAAGATAATTTTATCAATGTTATTACGTGGTTTTAGGCTAGCAATATCTTTAATTTGATTATATTGCAAATTTCTAACCATACTAGAAATAATTTACAAATGCCAAGTGTTTGGTAAGACTCCCTAAATGGATTAGATCGTATAAGGAAATATGTATATATATAAATACCAAATCAACATTCAATTATTATGAAATAAAAATTAAGGATGGTTATTAATATCTTAGATCAATGCCCATTGATATGCACCAATTCAAATTTCAGTAAGAAAAGTAACAAGGTCCATTCATTCATCCAACATATTAGAGTAACCATATTTACATGGCCTTATCTTTCGGTACATAGACATTGAATATCACTTAACCCAAAATATTTAGATTTTAGCCTCATTTATAAAATGGCATTAAACAAAAGATTGTATCCAAATACATATATATATCTCCTAAAGAAAGTAATTGAGGCAATAGAGACAATTGGAACCATAAAGGCATGTCTTACACCAAATTTTCAAAAAGAGATTTAAGTATGCATGATTTATATATATATATATATATATATATATATATATATATATATATATATATATTTGAACAAGTTAGGAATGCTATCTATTTATTAAGAGTGGATTCTATTACAATTGTCATTTAGCCTTTTTGCACAAAATGCCCAAATTCTATTTATAGAAGTAATTGACATATTTTATATTAAACAAGTGTGGAAATGGATGAACCAGAGAATGGAGCTATAAAAATTCTTAATTAACAGGAATAAAATTGGACGCCTAAACAAGATTCTCATTATAAGGTGGATCAAGGTAAATGATCTTTTGGAAAGTAATTTAAATGGTAATCCAACCAAGGCTGATCCATTATCATTGAAATTGTGATTTTTAAACAATAAGAAGATTAAAATGGTATCACAGTGATTAAAATCTTCTAAATAAGATTGAGTCTAGTAAGTGGTAACATCTTGATCAGAATATCACGTCTATAGTGTTGGTACTATATACGCATTAGTATATCATGGCTAACAAATTAGAGATTATAACTCTTAAAATTCTGTACCAAATGATATTTCATGATCATGTGATTGCCTGCAACTGTTTTCTAAATAAAAAAACTACAGATTGCTAGCTAAATAAGGACTATAGATGAAACATTTCTCTTGCAAAACCCATGTTCTATTGCTTATTCTAGCCAATTCATAAAAAGACTTAATAAAATCTACATATTTTCTCTTATATGTCTTGCGCAGCTTCATAAAGGTTCCCATTCGAAATTAATTGCTTAGTCTAACTTCCTCTATCTATATGTATGTATATGTTTGTGACAAGGAGACAAGAGGGATCAAATATGTTGAATATCAAAGTGGACAGGTAAGATACCTACTTGTGTGCGCTGATTCTTGGAAGAGGTCTAAAGTGAACAATGCGCCCAGGTTGACTCTCCTCCTTCCTAAAGTCTGAAATCAAACATCTCTTTGGAGTCTCTCACAGAACGGTCATTTGCTCTCCCCCAAAACAGAAGCCCATCCCCTCATTTTATAGTTATAATGCATTAAATTCTTTTCCACTGTAGTTTACGAGTTAGTTCTAAAATTTATTTCAGGCAGATGAAATAGAACTCCATGTGAATAATATGGATGGGGCGAGGTTATAGTTGAGCAGCTGAAGACGGCGGGATGTGACCTACCAGTAGGTCTGTGCTGACTAAAAATTTAATTCGCTTATTTGGATCTGATTCAGTGTGCAGTTTTTATTGAAAACGTGGTCATAATGTCTATTTCCATTCATGCATGACGCCTTAAACTCCATAGTTTTCAACTGAATTTGGTCTCCATTCAAATTTTGCTTTCAAGTTTTCAATCAATAATTAATGACTGGCAATTTTTTCAAGAATGTGAGTATTAGATTTTTTTTTTCCATTTAACATGTGTTCATGTATTAAAGTATATCAAAATGTGTAGTAAAAGTTAGGGAAGAGGAGTCGTGACATCCTCCCTCCCTTATTTGTGCATCATCTCGATGCATATATTCAATAAGTTTTATATAGTAAAGATATAGTACTAAAAAAAAGAAATATAGTATCTAAATAGTGCTCAAAACAAGAAGGGAAAAGATTGTTGCAAATCAATTGTATCTTCCCAAGTAGCATTGTCCTCATCATATTGATCCCATTGTACTTTGCTTTGATCAACCACCCTGTTGCGTAATTGGTACTGGCATCTCTCCAAGATTCGATATGGCTCTATTGTTATTTTCCCGAGCTCTTGGACCTGTAATGCATTCCAATTCAAAACATGTTTCTCATTAGGTACATACTTCTTAAGAAGAGATATATGGAAAACATCATGGATACGACTCAGCTAGGGAGGTAGGGCCAATCTGTAGGCAACCGGGTTTATCTTTTCTATGATTTCGAAGGGTCCCACATAACAGGGTGCCAACTTTGCCTTCTTACCAAAACTTATAGAGCTTTTATATGGCTTGACCCTTAAGAAAACTTTTTCACCTACTGTGAATTCCCATTGTGTTCTTTTCCTATCCGCATAACTCTTTTATCTGTCTGTTGCTTCCCTTAACCTCTGTCTAATTGAATTGATTTGATTTTCCATTTCCTTCAACATATCTGGTCTGATTACCACTCTATCCTCAAGATTATCCCAACTCAAAGGTGTGCAACAAGCTCTTCCATATAGAGCTTCAAATGGAGCCATCCCTAGGGAGACTTGAAAAGAGTTATTGTATGCAAACTCTACTAGTGGAAGATATTCTTCCCACTTAGATTGTTGGTCCATACAGTACATACGTAGAAGGTCTTCCACAATTTGATTTGTCCTTTCAGTTTGGCCATCTATTTCAGGGTGATATGCTGTATTGAAATTTAATTGTGTCCCCAAAGCTGATTGAAGAGTTGTCCAAAACCTTGAAGTGAACCTAGCATCCCTATCGGATATGATCTTTGTTGGAATTCCATGCAACCTAAAAATTTCTTTTATAAAACATTTAGCCAAAATTGGAGCATCATCTGTTAAATTACCTGCTATGAAGTGAGCAACCTTGGTAAGTTTGTCAATTACCACCATTATTGTGTTATGCCTATAAGGCGTCGTAGGCAATCCTTGTATAAAATCCATACTAATGACTTGCCACTTATGATGCGGTATATCATGGGGGTATAATAATCCTGCAGGATAGCTATGCTCTGCCTTCACCCTCTGACATTCAAGACATTTAGCTACATAGAGTACTATGTCATTCTTCATTCCTTGCCAAAAATATAGTTTCTTAAGGTCTGAATAGAGTTTGTTTGCCCCAGGGTGTCCTGAATAAGGGGTATTGTGGGCTTCACTTAAAACCAACTCTCTTAACTCTTTACAGTTTGGAACATATATCCTATTGTTGTATTGAAGCATCTTGTCACCATCTAGATTATACCCCTTTATACTAGGATCAGCTGGATCATTTTCTAAGGTCGATCTAACCTGCTTATACCATGGATCTTCTTTTTGCCCATTTAGCACTTTTTCTCTAAAAGTGGTTTTGAATATTACCATATTCATCAAGTTCCTCCTTCTGCTTAGTGCATCTGCAACCCTATTTTCTTTTCCATTAATATATTCTATCTCAAAATCATATTCGCTTAGAAATTCTAACCATCTTCTTTGTCTAGCGTTCAAGTGAGGTTGCGTGAAGATGTACTTGAGTCCTTGATGGTCAGTTTTTAACTCAAATGGCTTTCCTAAGAGAAAATGTCTCCATTTCTGAAGAGCATGTACAATTGCTGCAAGTTCCAAATCGTGAGGTGCATAGTTTACTTCATGATTTTTCAATTTCCTTGATTCATATGCTACCACACCTTCATCTTGAATGAGTACCCCACCTAGACCTTCAATGGAAGCATCTGTCACAACTATGAAGTGTCCATTTGGTTCTGGAACCTTTAAGATAGGTGCAATGGTTAATTTTTCCTTCAAATTTTGAAATGCCTTATCACACTGTTCAGTCCACAAGAATTTCTTACCCTTTCTTTGTAATGAAGTGATTGGATTTGCAATTTTTGAGAATCCTTCTATGAATCTTCTATAATAACCTGCAAGTCCCATAAAACTTCTTACCTCAGACACATTTTTTGGAATTGGCCATTCCTCTATGGCTTTTATCTTATCTGGATCAACTGCAATACCATCTTCTGAAATGATGTGACCTAAGTAATGTATTTTCTTTTTAAAGAATGCACATTTTGATAGCTTTCCATATAGCCTATGTTCTCTCAACCTTTGCAAAATTAACTGAAGATGTGCTAGGTGTTCCTCCTCATTTTTGGAATAAATCAAGATATCATCTAAGAAGACCAAGACAAATTTATCCAAGTAATCATGGAAGACACTATTCATCAAGTTCATAAAGGCAGTTGGAGCATTAGTCACACCAAAAGGTACAACTGTAAACTCATAATGCCCATACCTTGTTCTGAAGGCTGTTTTCGGGATATCTTCTTCCTTTATCCTGAGTTGGTGGTACCCTGATCAAAGATCTACCTTAGAAAACACAATTGCTCCTTTCATTTGTTCAAAGAGATCCTCTATGCGTGGTAAAGGGTACCTATTCTTTATGGTGACTTTGTTAAGCATTCTATAATCAATACATAGTCTTAAGGTTCCATCTTTCTTTTTAACAAACAAAACCGGTGCTCCCCAAGGGGATACACTTGGTCTTATGAGACCTTTCCCAAGCAATTCTTCCAATTGCATCTTGAGTTCAACCAGCTCAGCTGTGTTCATTCGATAGGGTGCCTTAGACACAGGTTCAACTCCTAGAACTATATCAATGGAGAAGTCAAATTTTCTTTTTGGGGGTAGCCCTGGTAGTTCTTCTGGAAACACATCACTAAAATCTTGAAGGTAAGGAGAATTTTGGAGGGTCGGAATATCCCCTTCTTCCTTTTCATCCATGGTAACCATGTATACTAGAGCCCCCTTTCTCTTTTCTCTTTTCATTTTCATGGCAGATATAATTTCCATACTTATAGGTCTATGTTTCCCTTGAATCACAACCCTTTTTCCTACATCATTTAAACATTCTACCCATTTGTTGTAATAGTCTACATTTGCTTGGTGGTTTGTTAGCCAACTCATTCCAATGATCACATCATATGATCCTAAAGGTGCCACATAAAGGTCTACCTTTGTATTAAAGTTAGGAAATTGTATTTCTACATTGGGTAGACACTGGGTCACCTCTTTAACTGCCTTATCCCCATACTGGACTGTCCATGATGATTCCATATGATTAACTTTAAATACATTTTTCCTTACAAATTCGGGTGAAATAAAACATTCAGATGATCCAGTATCTATTAGAATTGAGACTAGTTTCCCAAAGAGTGTACCTGTAGTCTCTATAGGCACATTTTGGAATCGAGTGCGTTGATTTCTTACTGCTGCATGAATCCTTTGTGGAGGGCCATTCTGAGGTTGATTTGCTCTCATCTGACCTTGCATCCTTGGACATTCTCTAGCAAAATGATTCCCTCCACACATGAAACATCCACCTGGTGGTCCTCGTTGCATTGGATTTTTAGGCTGGTTATTGCTTGCTTCATTGAGCCTTGGTTGATTTGTTGGCCCGTTATAGTTTCTTGGTTCATTTTTGTTGAAGTTGTTTTTGTAAGCATTATTCCCATTGTACCTTTGATTTTGATTTGGAGGTGGTTTTCTTTCTGATGAATTGTTCCTTAGGTTCTTGTCAAAGTTTTGGTTCCTTCTGAACTCATGTTTCCTCTTGAAGTTATTACTCCTGAAAGATTGTTTTGCTGACATTAAAGCTTGTAACTTCCTTTCTTGCTTCAAAGATTTCTCTAGCACTCTGTTCATACCTTCGGGTCCATGCATGTCAACCTCTGCTCCTATGTTGGTATTTAATCCCAAAATGAATTTCCTGGTTTGGCTCTTTTCATCTTGTTGATATATTGGCACATATTTTAGCAGTTTGGCAAACCTATCCCAATATTGTTGAACTATCAGAGATCCTTGTCGAAGGTTGTGAAACTCAGTCATCTTCTCATCGAAAAACAATTGTGGTAGCCACCTTTTACGAAAGTGCTCAACAAATTGTTCCCATGTTATATCCTCCTTGGTGTACTTATTTTGTTCCTTCACATTAGTCCACCAACTAGCTACTTCACCAACAAGTTGGTAGGACTCCCATAAGGCCTTAGTAGTTTCACTGAAATCCCTTAACTCAAAATACTTTTCCATTTCATTAAGCCAGTTTTCTGCCCCTTCTCCTAGTTGTTTCCCATCAAATTTTGGAGGGGTGATTTTCTTCAAGTCCTTAGTCAATTCTAGAATGGGATTTTCTCTCCTAGGTGCAATAACATCCATTATGTTATCCTTTGGATTATCTCCTTCAGGAGGGTTTTCAATTTGAGGTTCAACTATATTTTCAATATTATCTTGTCTTGTTTGAAGTTCTTGTACCGTTTGCTCCAAAGAGTTGATTTTATCTCT
The DNA here is from genome assembly GCA_007258455.2 of Sequoia sempervirens. Taxonomy (NCBI): domain Eukaryota; kingdom Viridiplantae; phylum Streptophyta; class Pinopsida; order Cupressales; family Cupressaceae; genus Sequoia; species Sequoia sempervirens. Next base: position 14,571 of record VDFB02127644.1, read on the forward strand.
TTGTTCAGTTAACAGTTCTATTATTGCTTCAATCCCATCATGAGCCTGTGGTTCATCATCTTTGTTCCCTTTTGACCTTCTACCGACACCAGCTCGAGTTGCTCTTCCCCTCGGCATTTAGAACTCCTATTTAATTATTCTCATATTAGTATTATTCTAAGTTTTGAAAAAGGATATTTCTAACTTTTAAAATACATATTTTGATTGCACGAATTGTAGTAAGCTCAAGGCCTAGTTTTTGAATCTCGCTCTAATACCACATGTAAAGACCTAATTAATTTTAACCGAAATACCACTATATTTTTTTTTTCAAGTATTCATTCACAAGTATACTCGGGAACTTCTATCCATACAGGATAGGTATATCATCTGTTCATACGGAACATGAATTCACTTCATCTATTCACATGGAATAGGAATACATCTATTCATATAATTAGAATAGGCATCCACCTGAACGAGGCAGGCATCTATCATCTGATAGGTATGTGCTCTGGCCAGAGTCTTGGACTCATCGGGATCATCTAGATCCTGAGTCACTTCCCTGATGACCACACTTTCTACTAAAAGTGCACCGAGGTCGTCGTCCTCAGGGGTATGTAAAATTGTAATTCTAAACTTGAAACCCGCCTCAGAATTTGGCCTAAGGGCCTCGGGGAATCAAGCAATCCATGCGGGATTCTTCCGAGTATAGTTGCATGTATTTTGGTTGATTATCTCTTATAACTAGTTATGTGATCTCTCCAACCCTAAACCCCATTCCCAAATGCCTGAGTACTGGGGGCATCCTTCGCTTCCCAGACTACCTACATACCCTGCTTCCAAACGGGATCAAGGCGTAAAATATGTAGTTCTATTTTCTAGGCTATGTTTATGTGAACTATTATAAAGCGAGTACGCAACCCTTTCTAGGGTTTTTATTTCCCCTAGGCAGTTCCTCTGCGGTTGCTACCCACGATGGGAAGCATGGATAATAAACGATTGCCTTGACCATTTATTGTTTACCTAATAACATTCATCTAACCCTACTCCCTAATGATGTTCGTCTCCCTTGACCCGTTTAAATCATTTCCTAATAATTTATCCACATGATTATATCTTTGAGTTAGAATTACATTTGCACCATTGAAAATTCCTAAGTTACAATTTTCTAGGTTGTCACTAGCGGATTTGCTTCATTTTTGTTTTATCTTTTTAGATTACCAATCCAAAGGGGATTTCCCTTCCTTTGGATTTTAATCAACCCATGCTCCTTATTTCTCCCCGGCGATTTATAGGGACGATGCCACAGACGTCGTTATTGCAGCTGTGTTAGGCTATAGATGCAGTAGCTCAAGTGCGATGGCTTTACCCGTAAACGTGAGCCAGAGGCATCATTAATACCGAACGCTGCTAGTTTTGTTTTCCTTTCTTTTGATTAGTTTCAAATCTATGTCTAACATACTTAATCTTAGTAAGAAAATAAACACATAATGCATGGTAATTTTAACAATATTCATTAGGAATTTTTTTATTTATTTTTTTAAAGAAACAACATGATTAAATAAATCAACGAGCATTGGTCAATAATTTATAGTAAGTTCTAATCTTAGTAACTTAAATGCCCTAGTCATTTAGAAGAATTATTTAACCATTTATTCTAAAAAATAAAATCCCCATGCAACGTAATTAAGTGAGTACTTTATTATTTTGAAAAATTCCATAACATATATCGTTCCCTACTTCCCTTATCAAAGGCACACACAGAATCAATTTTACCTAGAGTTTAAATATCTTCAAGAATTATTGCAAGGATTAGAGTCCTATTATTCCACTCATATTTCTATCTTCTAGATGGTTTATGTAGCATTAGGATGCGAAAATTTCAATGACTATATTATGGAATGTAATAAAGTAACTATTCGACACTAACTAGGGTAATGAAGTTCTTATGTTGTCTATTTCTTATAGAAGAACTACCTTTGCGTAGAAGGGGTTTCATTTTCTTCGTATTTAAATTGAAGGCCCTAGACCAAACTAGAATAAAAGAGAACTTGAATGCTTCAATATATCAAGATAATTTTATCAATGTTATTACGTGGTTTTAGGCTAGCAATATCTTTAATTTGATTATATTGCAAATTTCTAACCATACTAGAAATAATTTACAAATGCCAAGTGTTTGGTAAGACTCCCTAAATGGATTAGATCGTATAAGGAAATATGTATATATATAAATACCAAATCAACATTCAATTATTATGAAATAAAAATTAAGGATGGTTATTAATATCTTAGATCAATGCCCATTGATATGCACCAATTCAAATTTCAGTAAGAAAAGTAACAAGGTCCGTTCATTCATCTAACATATTGGAGTAACCATATTTACATGGCCTTATCTTTCGGTACATAGACATTGAATATCACTTAACCCAAAATATTTAGATTTTACCTTCATTTATAAAATGGCATTAAACAAAAGATTGTATCCAAATACATATATATATCTCCTAAAGAAAGTAATTGAGGCAATAGAGACAATTGGAACCATAAAGGCGTGTCTTACACCAAATTTTCAAAAGAGAAAGTATGCATGATTGATATATATATATATATATTTGAAACAAGTCAGGAATGCTATCTATTTATTAAGAGTGGATTCTATTACAATTGTCATGAATTTTCTAATTAGCCTTTTGCACAAAATGCCCAAATTCTATTTATAGAAGTAATTGACATATTTTATATTAAACAAGCGTGGAAATGGATGAACCAAAGAATGGAGCTATAAAAATTCTTAATTAACAGGAATAAAATTGGACGCCTAAACAAGATTCTCATTATAAGGTGGATCAAGGTGAATGATCTTTTGGAAAGTAATTTAAATGGTAATCCAACCAAGGCTGATCCATTATCATTGAAATTGTGATTTTTAAACAAATAAGAAGATTAAGTGTATAGTCGATATCCTCTGTTCATAAAATGGTATCACAACAATTAAAATCTTCTAAATAAGATTGAGTCTAGTGAGTGGTAACATCTTGATCAGAATATTACGTCTATAGTGTTGGTACTATATACG
>VDFB02127645.1:0-23874 GCA_007258455.2 Sequoia sempervirens
AGATTTATATCAAATAATTTGTATTTATTTATTGTAGTTTTTTAAATGTTTTATTTAATTAACCAAAAAAAGTATTGTATAAGATGTTTCTAGGAATTTTTCAATCCTTCTTCCTCTTTTATTAATCATCTTGACTAATACTCATGTTTGGGATGTATTGATTTGGTGAAATGTTGTTGTGGTGGGGAATACTCATGCTTTGATTATTCAGTTGAAAGACTTGTTGACATTGATTAAAATCTACCATGTGACAAGATGTTCCAAAGCTTTGATTAGGGATACCCATAGTTGTTATGTCATTGAAGCTAGTAGGATATGATGACCCCATGTATGAATGATATGGTTCAGTGAATTTGGATAGTAGGTTGACATTGATATGTTTCATTGGTTTCAAGATTGGATTTGTAAAGACCACTAAGTGATCTAGGATCAATGTTTGGATGATGAGTTGTTTGGATGAACGGGGGATGTTGTTTGGATAAATGGATGAAGTGGTAGATATTTACACTACTTATCATTTTGTTTCAATTATGTAGAGAAATTTAATATGGATGCAATTAAAGAAACACTAGAAGAATTTAGGTAGAACTACTACAAGGTGTCCTGGAAGGCAATGGGAGACAAGATCATCATTGAAGATATAAAAATGAGAGAAGAATCAACCAAGGATTCAACTGCATAAATACACATCGTAGGCATCTAGTTGTCAACACTAAATTTGAAAATAATTATTATTTATATTTGTCTTATGTCATAATGCTCAAACATTATGATGCAAAAGTATCTCTAAAGTTCACAAGATACTTTAAAATGTCATTTTATTATTTATAACCATTGATTAGCTATTAAGGCCAATTTCTAAGTATGTGTATGGGTAATAGAAGAAGGTATTGAATTTGTAACATACGACTTTGAGCATTTTATAATTTTCTATGAAATAAAGTAAAACCATATTAGAACTTATTGTCTTATGATCATATATTTTCCTATATTTGGATATAATTTTTATTACTTCTTTACTTATGTTAGAGGCTTTTCTTCTATATAACTTCCAAACTATTGTGGGTTTAACCATTTCTTTATCCAAATTATTCTTTGTGTGAAGTTTTTATCAATCTCTAAATTTTTATTTGGTAAAATTTTCACTCCCATCTCTTACAATATTTTAATTTTGCTTATTTTCTAAAATCAAACTTTCTATTTAGTAGATATACATATTTTATTTATTTCCATAAAAAATTACTTTCCATTTTATCATAAAAATCACTCTAAAAAAACCATACCAAGTATTTATAAAGTGTATAGTTGCCATTATTGTTTGTGATTTTTATTTTCCACAAAAGTGCCATCATCATCTTGAGGAGTGTTTACCCCCAATAATTATTGAAATTTGACTGAAGAAAGTCCACTTATCAAGATAAAATATTATGAGGATTTATTTTCCTATTTTAACCTATTTACTCCAACATGTTGATTCATAATGGCCAAACTTATTGCAATTAAAGAATTGAACTTCTTTTAATATTTATTATCTTTCCAAATATCCTTGCATCTTCATCTGAAGTTGCTACTTCATCCTCTATAATTATTACCTCTTCATTTGAGTTTGCTAGGTTCACCTCTAGATGTATTTTTATTATAATAATTGAAACATTTGTTTCTTTTACCTCTTAGGCTTGCTTTACAAGAAAATTACTGTTCTAATATTTTTTTATTGTTTTCCATCTTATCTTTCATAATTAGCAAAAGTTCACTCAATTCATCTAGTTTCATAGTTGTGAGACCTTTAAAATTTCAATCATAGAAACACACTTTAAACTTGGGAATAAAGCTCCTTAATATTCTCTATGACATCATTGTGAGCCACATCTTCATCTAAAGCTTTAATTTGATTTGATCAAACCTTCTACTTTTATCAAAAATCACACTATTTTAATCATTTTTACATTTTCCAAAAAAAATCCACTATTTGTAATTTGGTTGTTTTTGCATATTGATATGCATTAATGAGTATTTTTTATGTTTTTTTTTAAATAATGAACAACATCACTTATTGAAGGAAATGTTGCTTGATTAATTACACCTTGAATAAAAAATAAAGTTTCATTGTCTTTTTTGAAATTTTCATGTATACTCATTTTTTTGTTGATAATTTAATGTATTTAAGTATATTGATTCTATATATGGTAGTGTCATTTTCCATAAATATTTAAATTTTAGTTGAATTTGCATCTTAACATACCACTAGTTAAAGTTGTCTACTTCAAAGATGACAATTAATATGTTAGTGGTCCCATTCCTACTATATTTGTCATCACAAAAATTAAACACAATGATCGAAAAAGATGTTTCCCTATCTTTTAAAATGAGACCCATATATATTATAAAACCTTATCAGTTTACTTTCATGACAACCTGAATAAACCACCCAACCAAAAAACTTCATCAATTCTCATATAATTTCAAATGACAAACTTTTAAATTTAATATAAACTAGAACCATACACTCAAACAAACTTTAACTTCCAATAAAAAAAATAATAATTTTTTTCCAAATTTTAAACAATTTATATAAGAAAACACAAAATACTTATTAAAAAAAAATTGCCATCAAAACCTGCTTGCCAATCAAATTTAAATCTGAACACTTTTTTCTCACCAACTCTTCCCACAACCTGCTCGATCACAAGAAATGCAACTTCTAAAACTGCAAGAAAAATTCAAAAAACCATTGTATACACAGCTTACAGAGCACAGTTTCTTCACAGTCTAATCACTTTTAGTTAAATATGTAAAATTCCAAATTATGTATGTTAGAACAGGAAAATTATATAATAATAAATTGAGTAAAAATTATATGCAATCTATTAATTAATTCAATTCAATAATATATGCAATTCACAAAATGGGTATTGGCTTTTTATTAATAGAGATAACAACACAAAATAATATCAATTGTTTAAGGATATCAAGTTTCTACAATTCATAATGTTTATTTTCTCTGATTTTTGGATTAGGTAGATTGTGTAAAATTTTTTGCCTCCACATTTGAGAGATCACACTCCGTGATCAATTTTTTAACTAAACAAAAAAAAGCGTACTGAAACTTGATTCACTTCTATTACCAATAAAAAATTTAACAAATATTCAATGATTTGTGAAAAACATACTAATAAAACTTGAAATGTTAAAAACAGATTAAAGTATAAATATATATATATATTTTTAATTTTTCAATAAAAAAAATTGATTTATATAGATATCCACATCTCTTATTATAAAAGAGATTATAACATTATAAAATCTCATAGATATCCACGATTCTCTATACATATAAGAATTATAATATTATGAAAAAGCATAAAAAAATATACATCTAAATTAGAAGTAGTCCCTGGTTTAAACTGCCGTGTAAAAAGTTCTAATCAAATCCATACAGAAATAACAACTCTATGATAGAACATATCTAAATCAATAATCGTCCTTTATCCTTTCTCAAAATGATCACAAGTACAAGATCCAATCCATTAAAATTATTCAACCTTCACCAATTAAATTACAACCTTTTCAATACATATCCAAATATACTAGATAAATATGTAGAAATTACAAAATGAAAGAACAAAATCAGGAGCTGAAAGCATGGTTCAGCCAATGATTATAGTAACTCCAATCGCAATAAGGAATATACACATGAGGGCAAAGAAAATAAGGGTATGTATAAAAATAGAGAGACCACTGGTCTGAAAGTTGCAGAACTCTATAAATCGGCCCTTGGCAGGAATTTGGAACAGCAGCCCCGGCGACAGCACTACGAACAGAATTGTCCCGATTATCTCTGGTGCCCAATCATGACCCATTTCTTCTCCTCTCTTCTTCTCTTCTCTGCACACAAAACTCAGTCAGGTATTCATGGAAGGCAACTGTTCTTTATACGCACAGAAGCGCCGGCCTAACCGTATCTTTGAAAAAACCGCCCTGCCTTGGATTTAACTCGGGCCTGTGTCCTGTCCGTCCGTCTGTCATGTACTCTGGAAAATATAAACGACCCAAACCGCCATACGTGAAAGACAAGATTATTGGACTCTAACTTCACCCCACCTCCCACAGGCCCAGATGGTATTTGTGACGTCATACTATTGCTTGATTAATGGGGAGTTAACCCATGGTTTGGGCTAGGTTTTATACTCGTATAATTTGAAGTTGAAAGGCAAGGAAAACGCATCTATTGAAATATATAGGTTAAATAAATATTAGTTTAGATATTTTAAATTAATTTATTGAAAAGATGTTTGGTTTATATATTAAATGTGTTATTTATGTTGAGTGTGAAGTCTAACCATTGTCCTTTCATATATCAAATAAATCAGAACAACAATACACAAAAGGAATAAACAACATTAACAACAAAATTACGTGGTTCATAAGAGATTAGCTACATCCACGAGAAAAGCAGGGCAAATAGTTCTTATTATTTGCAACAATAGGAATACAATACATCATCGTCTATCGCCAAAGAAAAGAATATATAATGTTCTCTTCAAGGCAGACGAAAATGAAAGGGCAACATTTGGGCTTTACACTCAACAATTTAGAAGGATTGCCTTCATTGATATCTATTAAATAGATGTATTTAAATATTTACATCCATTCCTATATGAAATGAACAACTTGATTTTGAAAATCAATGGTTCAAAATTGTAGAGAAAGATGCAACACCATTGAAATCTTCAATTTTTTAAAAATATTAAAAAATATAATATATTTCTATATGAGGTGAACGATTTGATTTTGAAAATCAATGGTATAAAATTGTAGAGAAGGATGCAAGACCATTATCTCAACGGTCAAATTTTTCAAAATAGTAAAAAAATATATTATATAATTAAAGAAAAAACAACTATTGAATTTTTTTTTTTAACTTTTTTAAACTTATATTTTTTAGATTAAAAAAAAAAAATAAGTTTTTTGGCACTAAGGGTAACCCCTGCATGAGCCAACCCACCGTGCCTCACCACCACTCTTTTTTTATATACTCTGCTGTGGGTATCCCTCCTTGCCAACACAACCTAGCGTTCTCACCTCAAATCATTCTTGGTACCCCCGAGGTGAGCAAGGGCGAGACTAATTCTAAGGTGAGATCCCTCACTTCTAAGAAGTCCCACCTCTTAAACATGTTGGTGATTTTTCCATCAGAACCCCGCAATTCTCTAAAGAGTAGCCAACTCTTATAGTGAACAAACTACAAGGTTAGTGGCCAACACAACGAGTTTAGGATTTTGTGATCCTTACTCCTTCACTTTAGGCTCTGTGAAATCTAGGAGGGTGATCCCAATTATGTTTTTGTGAAGTGTATTCAATTACTAACACATTTATACACCTAGGTTGATTCCTATTTATTGCAAATAAAACTCATCTCACTGAAGATTTGGTAGATCTTTAAGTGAATGACTACTTACTTGCTAAGAATTAGATATATTCCTAACCCACACTATTCCTTGAAAATATTTTAAATGAATATTGTTCTTATTTTAAATCCATGGCCAGGCATGCTATTTGCTCATTTCTATGCAAGATTTTCTAACAAATTGACCAGTGTCTCATTGATTGGAGCAATGAAGTCAAATATGTAAGAATCAATAATATATGAACTACTCAATTTAGAGATAGGTGGACTATTTTCATACTGCTTTGCATTTATGAAAACTCACAATGCCTAAAAACACACTCCTTACAAATCCTAAAAAATTCCTTACAAAATATATAACCCTCTTCAAGCATTTTAATCAACTCTTTGAGTTAAAGCTTAAAATAGAATCATACATTCAAATGGAACAATTGAAGACAAATGATAACACATTTGTATTTTCATTCATAACCCGGTGTAAGAAATATACATAGGAGAGTATTTGTTTCTAGACTAAGATTTGTTTTGATATCAGTAGTTTCTATAGAACTAATTTAAGACAATTACATACAATATTTTTATACCCAAGATGATCTACTGGCCTATTTATCTAAACTATATTTAAAGTGTCTTTCCTAAGCTTAGCTTTTTTCCAAAACCCTATTGAGACTTAAAAATTTGACCATCGTAATGAGCCCTAAAATCCCTTTTATAGAATAAGGGAGCAACAAGCATCGGGCTCAATTATATTTACATTTCATCTCATTTCAAGATCATTTGCAAAAAAAATTGAGACATCCTCAGTTAGTTACATACAATCATTGCAAAAAATGGAAGAGTAAAAGACCACATTCCACATCCTCTGTATGAAGACATGCCAGACTTAAAAGGAAAAGTTTGTTGCAGGAGCATTGAATCCTCATTCTTGCTAACCAAAGAAGATTCTCCACTAGCAACCCCAACAAAAACCTACATACCACCTACAAGAAACCTGCATGCCACCAACGCTAGGAAGTTTGGCACTTCTCCTATACACTAGCCCAAAAAATTTCCACGTCAGCGCTAGAAACAAGAAATCACATGAATGTTGAATAAGACAATCTTGACAATAGGGCCATGGTGTCACAAAAAAAAATATATGGGGAAAAGTCGTCACTCTAAGTTATCAGCCTCAGCGGATACTAGCCCACACCTTGCTTGTGGTGGAACTGGAGGAACCATCACCACCTCCTCATCAAAATTATCATATGGTACCAGGGAGAGGGGACAATAATCACCCTCTGGGTCGTCTCACCCTCACTGTCTGAAGGGTCATTAGAAACCTCACTAGGAGAATTATGTCCTCCTAGATAATCCTTATGATACATGCACTTTTTCTTTGCCTTCTTTTCATATTCCACCATCTTTTTCCCTTTGAAATTGACTAGTTCTTCTAAAACAGTTCGGCTCCTCAGACGATAGTTAATCCTGACACCATACTTCTTGAATTTATTACATCCCCTTCTACTCTTTGGTGTATTTGGACCTCCTTGTGTATCAACTTCATTCTCAAGGGAATTCTCCTCATATTCAAGCAAACTCAATCTCCTAGACCTTCGGATCAGCCTAATAGACTCTCTAGACTTACGCATCCTCTCAGTAATAAGAACCAGAAGACTTTTTCTCTCAAACTCAAACTTAATTGTTAGTTTCTAAATGTAATTTTTAAATGAGAAATATGGCTATCGACCCTCCTTATAATGAATCATGTAAGTGTGCCAACCAATAATTCTTCAAAGAAAGCTTAAAGTAATAAGCCGACAACAACACCGCTTTGGATCCTTTTGTGAATCTTAACCGCTTATCATAAGTCAAAAGGTAAACTCGAACGTGTGTGTAGATTACTCAAGAACTAATTTTATACAATATACTAAGTTTAATTGTGCTTTTTTAATGTCTTTTTAAATCATAAACTCAAGTAGATATATACATTCATGTACATAGCATCAATTAAAACTATTCATGTTATAATTACCCGCTTACCTGTGGGAATTAAATCACCTATATTTCTTTGTAACAAAATAGTTGGGAATGATCTTGATTTGATCTCAAAATACCAATTTGTACATTACCCTACTTTGTTTCTACATTTTCCACACGTATCAATAACTTTCAGGACTAATAGAAGAAATCTCAAGCATGTTCCTCAAAGAACAAAGTTGAGAATAGCACCATTTAGAAATAATACGTTCTCGGTAAAATTTAGAAGTATTCTAACTTTATTAGAGCCCAATTGGTGGCCTTTAAAGTCCATTACGGCACTTTCCTACCTGTACTGTAAAAATAATATATAGGACATGGGTGGGGTCTCTGCTGTGATGGTGGTGGAGTACTAAGATTAGCCCATCGGCCACATCATCGCTGATTTCCATCTCTTCAAACAAACCTTCATCCTCAAAGCTTAGCAAGTCCCACAAAATCAAGGCGTCACTTCACTAGCCTCCATGTGGACTACCTTCCTGTTGTAAATAGATATTTTGTGGGGAATGGTACAAATGAGAACGATTTTGTAATGTTCGCTGGCCACTTCAAAAAGGATAAGTAAAAATCACAACAAACCTATCCCGAATCGACATTCCATGTGGACTAATACTCTCATGGACGCATTTGTCAAACTAGGGAACGAAACTTTAAATGGAGCAAAGACAATATATGCACTAAGAACCCTTTTAGTCACAATCTATCAAAATAAACATTTGGAAAGAAAATTTCTATCAATGCAGAAATAACATAAAGTTCTCTTTAACTCAATCATAAACTAACCAAAGCAGAAATTGTAATAGTTACAGCTGAAGGACAAACTATAAACTAGCCTTATGCTGTAGGAACAAACACAGGGATGGATTCCCGATGCTGCAGGAACAGTATAAGACTGAGCTTGTGTTGAAACTTCTAAAATGAAATCTAACTTGAATTAACAAAAGATAAACAACTACGCTCCTACAGATACTTACTAAGTGGGCCCCCTTAGCAAGCATCAACTAATTGACACAGAAGATCGTGCTTAGAACTCCATCAACTTTTATTCATAATATGAAATCATTTACATTGATTGTTCTGCTTCTGAAAACTAACAAAAACTCTGATTCATATTATATCTTTAACTCTTACATAATCTGCTTCTCTATCTATCTATCTTCTTCTCCTCGGGACTGCTCACCACAAGTAGAGGAAATATCATCTCCTATTTTTAAAATAGGAGAACAACTAACTAACTAACAAAGAAAGACGTGGATATGAAATATATCCCGAAATCGAGGAACAAACTTCATAAATGAGTTATCCGTTCAACCCAATCCAGAGAGAATCTAGCACTCCACTCTTTCCAGATTAAATGGCATTTAAAATCCTTCCCAACGGTTTCGGTCAAAGAGTTCGGCCAGCTTCCTCAAGTCATGCAAGAAATGGATCACCCTAAGTATGTTTAGATTGGCTAATACTTTGACTCGACCATACTTTCTTCAACAACCTGCGAAACACAAGGTAACAGATACGAAAGAAAAGGCGCATGGCACATACACAATATCCATTCATTAATCACATATTTAAATCTATTTCATCATTCAAAAACTACATGTGCTATACCAATCATTTGGGAAGTCAACAGGGTAATAAATACAGACATGCCAACATGATCGGCTATAGGAACATGAAAGTGTATTGCTATAGGATATCCCCCAATAAAAAGGTTTCAAGAGAGTTAAACAACCAGAATCAACAGAAGTAAAGGTATTAAAAGTACACCATGATATCTAGATGATGAGCATATTTTGGGCTCATCATTTTTTCCCCTACTTAACCCAATGCTGGTCCTCCAACATTAAACTTTATGGTGGTCTCTCTGAAATCAGTGGCTGAGGAATGACCCTAAAATGGAACTCCAAATTTGTAACAAAAGCCTTTGTAACTCTGCCATCCTTCATACCTACGGGCTTCTAAGTCTTCATTAAGTTTTGTAGCCTAATAGGAATAAAGGGGCCACATTAGCACAGGAGGTCTAAATGTTAATGGGAACCACAATTCAAACCTCTTTTGGAGTCCTAGCTGTATGTATTTGCTTGACTGTTTAAGAGCTGCTGTAAAATTTAGTGGATTTTGAGGTTCAAACTTTCTTAACCCAACAGTTAATCTTTCCCACCTCTTTTCAATTTTGGAGTATGACAGTCTCCAAAACGAGTATGATTGTTCCTGAAATTCATCATATACCTATCTCTTGAGATCAAATATTTTCACTTTGGCTGTATCATTATTAATACCATATGCCAAAGTAAGCCAGGTTTTCAGCATTGTGCGGGGGTCTGAACTCTCAGAATGCAATGGAATAGGCTCATTCCTTTCGGCTTCTTCATAGGTTTCCCATTGCCTGCCATAATTTGCTTCATTTGCTGCCCAAGACTTAAGCGATCTCAAATGAATATCGCCAATATACAGAAGAGGATTCCACTCTGTTTCAAATGGAATTAAGAAGCCATGAAGGTAAAATTCACACAAAGAATTTCTAAGCCAATTAGGGGCTGCCTGATATGCATCATAAAACTCTTTAGCATTGTGAAGAATAGGATCCTAATTTCTAAAAATTCTCATCAGTTGAAACCACAAGAACTGTTCTTTGAGGCACAAAGCATAAACTCTGGGTGGTGGTCTGCATTCCATAATCTAGCCAGTTACCTTCAGTATTTCATCCATCTTTTCTTTTAACTCCTGAATTTCCAGTTTCTGCTCTTCAATTTTCTTTTTCAGTTTCTTCTTTTCCTCCTCCCAAAGACTCTGTTGCATTTCAGTCTTGGCCAAGTGGCAGAAAGTCAGGGTTTGTAATGTAACCGGTTTCCATGTAGTTTTGACATATTCCAAAAATTCAATTAAAAATGTTTTCTTATAAATAACAATGGCTTGACAAGTTGCAGGGGGAATTGAGGCTTCATTGACCACTTCCAATGGTTCAGTTTGTTCTTCCTCTTGCTGCAGGAAAAATTCATGTTGCTGCAGTGGAGAAGATTGTGCTTCCTCTGAAATCTGCATAGCCGCAGCAGCCAAGTCATCAAGACTTGGTACTCCTCTTTCATTATGCTCAACTTCCCTTGTCTCAACTTATTTTTCTTCAAGAATAACAAATGAACTCTATGCAGCACTTTCAAACATATTCTGAGAAACATCGGGTTTAGACTCAACAGATTCTTCTGAAATTACAATAACCTCAGGTTGAGGTGAAGCAGGGGATACTTTACATTGTGTTCTTGTAGAAACTCTTCTTGGCAGTGTTGTGGCTACAAGAGGTGCTCTCGTAGCCTTCCTCTTTTTGAATTGCCTAGAAGGTTTTTCCTTGTCAGAGGATGATGGTGAACTGGTGACGGCAACAGGTGTTGCTGTAGGAGACAATGTTGCAGGGGAAGAAGCTACAGGAGAAGAACGTTGCCTTTTCTGAGAAGGGGGGTCAAATTTTGGGATTTGCTCAACCCCAAATGACTCTCTGACCTTAGTTTTTCCTCTTTCTCTCCTACTGGCAGCCCTAGTTTGCACCCGGGCAGAGGACTCTGGTATGAGAGCTGCAAGACCAGGTGCTACAGGAGCAGATGATGCTTGCCCTGTTCTTCTACTAGTGGACGCTATTTCTTCTTTCTTTTTTTGAAGTCGTGGGGTAAGTGCTCTAGGGGGTTCTAGACGTTGCAGGCTCTTCTGGGCAACAAATTCTTCCTAGGAAAGAGGTGATACATCTCTCAAAGAGCGTGCAATCAATAATTTTATGAGGCCATGGTGAGCAATAGAATTATCTTTTCCCTATTGAGTTCCGTGGGCACATTGTTCCATAAAGTTTAACAAAAAGTTCAAAACATTAACAACTAATCCATGCCTCATATGACTTAGCAATTTGAAGTGGTAAGAATGCTGGTAGGAGAAACAACCTTCACAAGTTAAATACTTGATTATGAAAGCAACGTATTCTAGGTATGGAGGAGGCAACGACACTCGCTTGCATCCCTGCTTTGAGACCTCCAAAGATCCATCAATGGGGATTGAAAATTCCACCTTTACAGAGGCAGCATCCGAAGAAAAATTTTCTCTAACGACTGGGAGCCCGGTTACTTTTGCAATTCTGTCTTCAGTCGCAACAACTGTTAGACCCCATATAGTAGCCTCCCCTTCAGAAAGGGTTCTCAAAAATTTGCCTGTAGCCTCCTCATCAAAAGAATCTAAACTCAAGAAGTAATTCAGCCAACCACAGACGCTGAATGCTTGAACCGTTTGAAGATTTTGCATTAACAACTCATGAGCTACAGGCTCATGCCTAACCCGCTGACCACCCATGTTCATAGTTTTGCCTTAGCTAACTCAACTCCTTTCTGAAAATCAAGAATTTCCCCTGTTCTGCTCTGGTTTTTCACTGTTCCGCCGTCAATTTCCTTTTCTTTTCCAAAAATGAACTTTATGAACTTTTTTAAACAAGTAGTTTTTTTTTCTTTTTGAATGTGATTCTCAATGAAAAACATGCAATGAAAAAGACATGCGATCATATTTGGAAAGTACCAGAAAAATAATAAAGAAAGATTATTTAAGCAGTTGTGACAGTGGTGAAAGGACAAGTTTAAAAAGTGGATTATCTCGTCCCCTACTTAGAGTATGACATGTGTCCTCACATGTACTAGGGAATAGGCAAAAATCGGGTAATAATGACTGATACAGACAATGCAGTAAATGAATAGAATGAAATAAATCAAAAATGTGATAATCAAAAGATATTGCGTACCTTTCATTAAATGTTCATACGTGCTGAGAAAGTTGACGGCTTCGGCATGAGATGACAGTTGGGAATGAGATCATAATTAGGGGTGGTGCGGATGGATGACGTGGATGGATGACGTGGATGGACGAGATGAATGAATGGAATGGATGGATGGTATGGAAGATAAAGAAGTGAAATGTGGTGACAAGTGGAAATGAAGAAAAGGGGTTCCATTAAAAGGAAACCTTTATTATGAGCATGCATTAGAAAATCACGGAGAAGCTGCAGGAGCAAGGCCAAAGCCTTCAGCTGCAGGAAGAATTGTGGCAGAATCCTGAACGAACTGCTACATGAATTCCTCTTTTGAAACTGGTTTATGGTACAACCGGAGGCGGTGTCCATTAACTAGCAGCTCGAATCTAACAGGATCAATTGTAACAAGTTGCACTGAACCATTAGCAAATACATTCTCAATTTCATACGGGCCCAACCATCTAGTTTGTAATTTGCCTGGACTGTCCTTATATCGTGAGTCATAAAGCAGGGCCCAATCTCCTACTTTGAACTTCTTCTCCTTAATGTATTTATCATGCCACCTCATTCTCTGATTTTGTATCATCTCAGTGTGCTGCAGGGCATTCTTTCGGAGCTCATCCAAAGCATTGAGCTGCATGATTTTGTCTTTTTGTGCATTTGTTAAATCCATGTCCATCTCCAGTGTTGTTCTTAAAGTCTTATGTTCAAACTCTATTGGCATCACAGCTATTTTACCATACACCATTTCAAAAGGTGTATATCCTGTAGCAGTCTTCCAGGTAGTACGGTAGGCCCATATAGTTTCTGGTAACCTTGTGGCCCAGTCCTTCCTATGCAAATCTACAGTTTTAGTCAAAATGGCCTCTATATCCCTATTTGTGACTTCAACCTGGCCATTGGCCTAGGGGTGATAAGGAGTTGATTTCCTGTGCCATATATTATATTCATTGACTAAAGCTGTGATAAGTGTAGAAGTAAATTGTGTTCCTTGATCTGTCACTATTTCCCTAGGGACACCAAACTTAGTAAATATTTCCTCATAGAGAAATTCAGCCACTTTATTGTCCCTAGCATGTTTCATAGGCTTAGCCTCTACCCATTTTGTGACATAGTCTGTGCATACAAGGATGTAGGACTTACCATTGGAAGGTGGATCAATTGGTCCGACAAAATTGAGTCCCCATTTGTCAAAGGGAGCAACTACAACTTGTGGAAATAGAGGCATCTCATCAGATCGAGTTGGTCTTCCCATCCTCTGGCATTTGTCACACCTCCTGATATATTTGGTTGCATCTCTATGCAAGGTTGGCCAATAGTAACTAGTATTTAGAATTTTCACTGTTGTTCTTTTGGCAGCAAAATGTCCACCACACGGCTCATCATGGCTGGAATGCAGTATATCATGAGTGTCCTCCTCTGGTACACATCTCCTCATAGCTTGATCTGGCCCTGTATAAAACATGCAATCTGCAATCTAAGAAAAGTTAAAGCTTTTCTCTACCAATAATCTCTTTTCCTTAGAGGAGAATTGAGGAGTTCTTCCTGTAGCCAGATAATTTGCTATATTAGCATACCATGGGTGAATAACCTTAATTGCAAATAGGTGCTCATCAGGAAAGGAGTCTTCAACAACCGCAGAGTTATCTTGCCTTTGAATTATGGAAAGGAAATCGGCAACCACATTGGCTTTACCTGGTTTGTCCACAATTATAATGTCAAATTCTTGCATCAGCAATAACCATCTTGTCAGTCTCCTGGATATTGTTGCTTTGTTCACGAGATACCAGATTGTGGCATGATCAGTATGAACAAATATTTGATAACCAGTAATATAATGCCTAAATTTATTGAGGGCGTAAATGATTGCTAACATTTCTTTTTCTGTAACAGTGTAGTTCAATTCAGCTCCTTGCAAATTTTTGCTCATGTAATAGAGTGCATGTTCTATTGAACCATCCTTCTTCCCTAATACTATGCCAATGGCATAATCTGATGCATCAGTATGAATATGAAATGGAAGTGACCAATTAGGTCCTTTCAGAATAGGTGCCTATGTAAGGGCGACTTTTAAGTCAAGGAATGCTTTTTCACATTCCTCTGTCCAAGAAAAATCTACATCTTTCTTCAACAGACTATATAAAGGGCTTGCTATTTGGCTGAAGTCTTTGATGAATCTTCTGTAGTATCCGGAATAGCCTAGAAAGCTTTGTACCTCTTTTTTCTTGGTAGGAGAGGGTAACTTAGAGATAACTTCAATCTTAGCAGGATCAACCTGAATTCCTGCAGCAGAAATATAGTGACCAAGTACTATTCCTTCTTGCATCATCATGAAGCACTTTTGACTATTCAGTGATAGGTTGTGATCTTCACATTTCTGTAGTACCTTTTCCAAGTTAGCTTGAGCTTCCTCAAATGTTGTACCATAAACAATAAAGTCATCCATGTATATTTCCATGCAATCATATGAGATATCTAAGAAGATACTTATGACTGCCCTCTGGAAAGTTGCAGGAGCATTACAGAGACCAAAAGGAAAAAATGAATAGGAAAATGTTCCCCAAGGGCATGTAAAAGTAGTCTTTTCTTGATCCTCATGGAGCAATCTAGATTTGATTATACTCCATCAAAACCATCCAAGAATGAGAAGTACTTTTTCCTACTAAATTATCTGAACTTGATCAATGAATGGAAGAGGAAAGTAATCTTTCTTTTGTTGCTGAGCTCTCTCTCTCAGAATTACACACATACCCTCCATTTTTCCTACTTCTAGAACAAACAATAATGGGGAAACTCTTCCACCAACCATCGATTGAGTAGGACAACCACCGCTAACATTTTCTCAAATTTCTTCTTTTAACAATTTCTCTCAAAGCCGGATTAATTCTCTTTTCTCGGGAGGCTGCCGGATAGGTTTGAAGTCACTATCAATATATATGTCATGTGTACAGATTTTTGGGTCTAAACCCCTCATATCCCCATAGTCCCATGCAAAAGCTCTTTTGTGGGCTTGCAGCATTATGGCTAGGGCAATTTTTTGAGATGAAGACAACTTATTATTAATATGCAGACAGCAACCTGGAGATACTTCTATCTATTTGGTGAGATCATTTATCGAGGTTGCTAATAAAGGTGGTGCATGTATATCACATAATAGCAAATCATGATGGTTCTCAGGATCTAGTTGCTGTAGGAAACATTGTTGAGGGTGGCTGTCCAAAACAGATGGGCTATTCAAACCAGAACTAAACTGTAGAATGTGTAGAAGCAAGTTATCTTCACTCTGAAGTTGGGAAAATGGATCAGTTCATAGCATCATCAATTGAGCTAATGAATTGACTTCCTCAGATTCCTCTTCTAGATCTAGCCAAACTGGTTGAGACAAATCTGGCAAAGGTTGTGCAGGTGGGTATAAAGCCAATTTCTTCCTTGACTAATCATCAAAAATTGTCATGTCTCCTAAATGACATTCTATAAGGGCATCAACTGTAGCTAACCAAGGTCTGCCTAGGATAATAGGATATCCCCCTAGGGTTGCCTTAGTGGACAATATGGTGAAATCAGCAGGGTATTCCCAAGATTCAAGGGTGACAATGACATCTTCTATTACTCCATCAGGTGTAACTGTAGAACTATCAGCAAGCTGCAGGACAATCAGTGTAGACTGAATGTTTGGAATATTCAAACATTCCATAGTGTGCTTGGTCATCACATTAATGGCTACACCAAGGTCAACCAAAACATTTCTTACTACTTGACCATTGATATTGATTTTTATTACAGGACTTCCAGGGTCAGTATATTTTGGGATGACAACTTTCCCCAACATAATATCGGCTAACTGTCCTAGGACATGGATAGTTTGGGGGTCATTTTTCTTTCTTCCTTGTTTCTTTAAACAAGCCTCTTTAATGGCTTTTCCATAAACTGGAACATCTTTGATTGCTTGAAAAAGAGGAATTTGAACTTGTACATTCTTTAGTTGCTCCAAAATATCAAAGGTGGGTTCTTCAATGGTCTTGGGTGTAGTAATCTACAATCTTTGAGGAAAAGGTGGTGTAACCTGAGGCTATAGGATGGGTTCCTTGGAGGTAGTAGCTGATACAGGTATATCTTCTACATGATCAGTAGGTTGTTCAGCAGCAGAGTCTGGAATCTCTATTATTATAGGTGACTGTGGAGCAGGGAGAGTGGTTCCAGACCTGAGATGGATATCATTGATATTCAGGGCATATGTTGGATATGGGTTAGCTTCTGCAGAATACATAGGTTGTTGTTGTTGTTGTTGCTTGCTATTAGGATTGGGAAATGGTTGAGTAGGCATAGGCGTTTGTTTTGGAGGGCCAGTATTTACTGTAGGAGCTGCAGGAGCTGTAGGAGGAGGCATAAGGGCTAGAGGTTGTGGCTGCTGAGACTGCAGGAATCCAGGTGGTTGGTTCTGCCATTGCTGAGGACCTCTCCATTGAGAGTTCTGCTGCCAGTTACCTGGAGGTGGAGTCCATTGTCCTTGTGGGTGCTGCCAACCTCCTTGAGGAGGTTGCCATTGAGGGCTCTGATAATTAGGTCAGTATGGTTGAGGAGCATTCCAAGATGGAGGTGGACCATACGTGGGTTGCCATTGGTTATTATAACTAGAGTAAGGATTACCAAAAGTCAAAGGATCTTGAGGCATACCTTGTCTTGGAGCCCATGGACTCCTTTGTGCAAGAAAGAAGACTTGGTCATCATCACCTTCTATCATCTTAAAATCAGTAGGTAGCTGTTTTGCCTCCATATTGGCCACCAACTTGCATCTGTAGTCACGTTTCTTCTGTCTACAATGTGGACAGAACTCAGCTAGGATTGCCTCAACCTCTTCATGTTTCTTGCGAGCTTGCATGGTATCCAACTGCGTAGCCATATTGTTTATGATGTCCTGCTTGAAATCAGACAGCAAGTTTGTGATCTCCATCCGGGAAACTCCGGTGGAAGAATATTTTCCCACTGTAGTTTGATGACCTCTACCCTTCTTCACATTTGCTCGGGAATAATTGAGACATATCTTCATGAGATCATCCCAAGATGCTTGAGTGATATCACCGCCTCCCATCAGGTCCAAGGCATCTATGCAGGTATCATTGATTCCTCTTAGAAAAAGTAAATTTTGAGATTCTTCATTAAGAGTATGGTCTGAATTCTTTTTCAGAGAAAATAGGAATCTTGATATATAATCCTCCGGACTTTCATCTTCCTTCTGTTGAATTCGAAATATGTCATCACCTTTACTGCCACTCTTACAGTATTCCTTGTATTTCTCAAGAAATTTTGTTTGCATGACTGGCCAACTATAAACAACACCCCTTCCCAAACTCATGAACCATCTGAGAGCTCCCTCCTTCAAGGTAGCAGGGAACAATTTCAGTTTGTGAGCATCTGAAGTGTAGTCATAACTACGACAGAGGATATCAAACTCGAACAAGGTATCTGGATCTTCTGTGACTAAGCCATAGAACTTGGGAAGTAATGAAGAAGGAATATTCTTAAGGTTGTCATTGTTTTGTTGAGGAGTAATGGGGAATTCAAAAGTAGGAGGTCGATTCGGTGGATTACGTGCCATGTTCACCTGACCAAGTATAGGAGCAAATGGATTTCCTTCAGGTTCTTCGTCAAATGGGCCAAATAGCAAATCAGCACACAGACCTTCAGCAAATGGGTCAATATCTAAGTCTCCTTTGTCCTCAAATAGGCTATAAGTTGGTTCAGTTTTCTTGGCAATGAATGGTAGGTTGGGGAGAAATCTTCCCTGAGCGTCTCTCCTATGCATGCAATGAAAATGAATGGTATTTTGAAATATTTTTGAAAAACTGACTAAACTACTGCTAATAATGACTATAGTAGGTTCTTAGATTGACACCATCCCCAACAATGGCGCCAAAAATGACCACGCCCACAAAAGGATATGAAAATCACGGCAAAACCTATCCTGGGAATTGGACATTCCAGCAGGTGACTAATACCTCTTCATGGACGTTCATTTACTTGTCATACCAGGGAACGTAAACTTTAAATGGAGCGGTACAATATATGCACTAAGAACCAGTTTCAGTTATAATCTACTGAAAAGTAAACACTTGGAAAGAAATTTCTATCTATGCAATAACATAAAGTTCTCTTAACTCAATCATAGACTAACCAAAGTGGAAATCGTAATAGCTACAGTTGAGGGACAAACTATAAACTGGCCTTATGCTGCAGGAACAAACACAGGGATGGATTCTCGATGCTCCAGGAACAGTATAAGACTGAGCTTGTGCTGAAACTTCTAAAATGAAATCTAACTTGAATTAACAAAAGATAAACAACTACGCTCCTACAGATACTTACTAAGTGGGCCCCCTTAGCAAGCATCAACTAATTGACACAGAATATTGTGCTCAGAACTCCATCAACTTTTATTCATAATGTGAAATCATTTAGATTGACTGTTCTATTTCTGAAAACTAACAAAAACCTTGATTCATATTATATCTTTAACTCTTACATAATCTACATCTCTATCTATCTACCTATCTCCTTCTTTGATCTGTTTTGTTCTCCCGCGCAGGAGGAACACTTATTTTTAAAATAGGAGAACAACTAACTAACTAACTAATAGAGAAAGACATGGATATGAAATATATCCCGAAATCGAGGAACAAACTTCATAAATGAGTTATCCGTTCAACTCGATCCAGAGAGAATCTAGCACTCCACTCTTTCCAGATTAAATGGCATTTAAAATCCTTCCCAACGGTTTCGATCAAAGAGTCTTCGCTAGAGCTTCCTCGAAGTCGTGCAGGAAATGGACTTTACTGCAAGGCCAAGATTGGCTGTGTTTGACTCGATCATACTTTCTTCAACAACCTGCGAAACACAAGGTAACAGATACAAAAGAAAAGGCGCATGGCACATACACACTATCCATTCATTAATCACATATTTAAATCTATTTCATCATTCAAAAACTACATGCGCTATACCAGTCATTTGGGAAGTCAACAGGGTAATAAATACAGACATGTCAACATAATCAACTATAGGAACATGAAAGTGTATTGCTACAGGATATCCCCCAATAAAAAGGTTTCAAGAGAGTTAAACAACCATAATCAACATAAGTAAAGGTATTAAAAGTACACCATGATATCTAGATGATGAGCATATTTTAGGCTCATCAAGAAAGAAAAGAAAGGAAAGGAGAGAAGATTAACAAGGCTTACTATGTTAATGAGAATGCTAGTATTTCATATGAAGATCCAGTTGAAAATGAATTCTTGTTCTTGGCGATTAAAGATGAACCTACTTCTACTAATTCAGAAAAATAGTCAAAGGAAAGTCCTCCAGAGAAGAAGAAGGAGAAGGAGAAGGAGAAGGAGAAAAATGAAGGTACAGTTATCTCTGCCCTACATGCTAAATAGGAAAAGAATTTTTGGGTAGCTGATAGTGGTTGCTCACATCACATGACTAGTGACAAGAGTAATTTTGTGAAACTTGAAAAATATGATGGAGGTCTAGTTATGTTTGGAGATGATACTAGTGTTAAAATATGTGGGATAGGTTGAGTAAGTTTTGATGGCAAGCATCATATTGACAATATCTACTATGTTAAGGGTTTAAGGCATAACCTATTGAGTGTTTTTCAAATGTGTAGAAAGGGATATTATGTTCTTGTGTTTAAGGATGAGAAGTGTGAGATCCGAAAAGGATCCAAAACATTAATTGCTATAGGAAAGAAATCTGAAGGGAATATTTATCAGCTTAAAGGTGTTGATGGACGATGTTTTATGACTCAGATAAATGATAGCTAGTTATAGCATAGGAGAATGTGTCACATGAATTTTGATAACTTGGCAAGGATTAGTACTATTTAGGCCATGAGAGATCTATCGAGAATTAAAAATTCTATAAATGCTATCTACAGAAATTGCCAATTCAAGAAGCAAACAAGAAATCATTACAGATCAAGAGAATAATCTACTACTAGATTACTCGATTTGGTTCATACATATCTTTGTGGTCCCATGAGAGTGCGAAGTCTCCTTGGTGAAAGGTACTTTATGCTTTTAATTGATGATTATTCTAAATATACATGGGTTACATTTTTAAGAGAAAAATCAGAAGCATTAGATAGATTCAAGGCATTCAAGGCTATGGTTGAAAATGAAGTGAATTTGAAGATAAAATGCTTGAAATCTAACAGAGGTGGTGAATTCACCTCCCATGAGTTCATTATTTTTTGTAAAGTGCATGGAATAAAGAGACAGTTATCTACTCCAAGAACCCCTCAGCAAAATGGAGTTGTTGAAAAGAAAAATGGGATAGTTCAAGAAGTTGCTAGGTTAATGATCACTAAAGTCAGATTACCAGAATTTTATTGGAAAGAAGCTATTCACACTATTGTATATGTATTCAATTGATTTTAGGCAAGAGAAAATAGTACAAAGACTCCCTATGAGCCATGGCAAGAAAGAATTCCTATAGTTAAATATTTCAAGGTATTCAGAAGAAAATGCTATATCAAAAGAGATGAGGAACATTGGGAATGTTTGATGAAAGTAGTGATGAAGGAATATTTCTTGGATACTCTACTAAAAGAAAGGCATACAGATGTTTCAACAAAGATTGAGGAAGATTGTAGAAAGCTCGAATGTGAAGGTTGATGAAATAGTGAAGAATTCTATTGATATTGATGGATATGTGTGATGAACATGATTGTGCAAGAATAGAAGAAATTATGGAAGAATATGATACAAATGAGTAGAATGAACAGAATGAAAGAGAAGAAGATGCTCTAGTGATGTCCCCTAGAACACCGAAATATGTACTGAGGAATCATTCAGAAAGTCAGATTATTGAAGACAAGACAAAACGTGTGTTAACTAAAAGAAAAGTTGTTGTTGAAGTAAATTTGTGCTTATTCTTTGAAATTGAGCCAAAGTCAATAAGTGAAGCCTGTAAGGATGAACATTGGAAGGAAGCAATGAAAGAAATTTTGCAGATTGAAAAGAATCAAACTTGGTAATTGGTCTAAAGATAGGCAAACAAAAATATCATTGGATCAAAATGGGTATTTAGAAACAAGTTGAATGAGAACAAGAAAGTTGTCAAAAACAAAGCAAGGCTTGTGTGTAAAGGCTACTCACAAGTGGAAGGTATATATTTTCAAGAAAAAATTTCCTTAGTAGCAAGAATGGAAGATATAAGGATGTTCTTAGCATTAGTTACTTATAAAGATTGCAAATTATATTAGATGGATGTCAAGCCAGCATTTTTGAATGGTGAACTAGATGAAGAAGTTTACATGGAACAACCAAAAGAATTTCAATTAAAAAATCAATCAGATTGAAGATTGAAGAAAGCTTTGTATGGAATGAAGCAAGCTCCTAGAGTCTGGTATACAAGGCTAGATAAGTATTTGAATCAGCAAGTATTTAACAAAGGTACGAAAGACAATAATTTGTATTTCAATACTGAAAATGATAAAATCTTGATTGTAATTGTATATGTTGATGACATTATATTTGGAGGAAATGAAAAGATGTGCAAGATGTTTGCTAAAGAGATGTAGAAATAATTTGAAATGTCTATGTTTGGCAAGATGAATTTCTTTCTTGGGCTATAGATTAATCAAACAAAGAAAGAAATTTTCATTTCACAATCTAAGTATGTGAGAGATGTTGAGAAAATTTTGGATGGACAGTTCCAAACTAGTAAGTACTCCTATGGTGACTAGTTGCAATTTGGGAAAATATGATGATTCACCTAAGACTAATCAGAGCAAGTATAGATCTATGATTGGTGGACTACTGTATTTGACTACTACTAGACCTGATATTGTGCATGTGGTTTGTCTTGTAGCTAGATTTCAAGAAAATCTAAAGGAAACACCTATTATTGCAATTAAAAAGAATATTCAGATATTTGAAAGGCACTCTAGATTATAGATTATGGTATCCTAAAGATACTGATTTTACACTCAGTACTTATACAGATGTAGATTGGGCCAAAAGTATAAATGATAGAAAGAGTACAAGTGGTGGTGCATTATTTCTTGGATGTAGATTGGTGGAATGGTTGAGTAAGAAGTAAGATTCAGTCTCTTTTCCTACTACTAAAGCTAAGTATATTGTTGTTGCATCTTATTGTACAAAAGTTTTATGGATGAAACAAACATTGAAAGATATCACAGTGCTACATGATGATCCTATTTATATCTTCTATGATAGCACAAGTGCAATTAACATTTCAAAGAATCTTGTGATGCACTTGAGAACGAAGCATATATCTATCAGGTATCATTTCTTAAGAGAGAAGGTCATGGAGAATGAATTCAAGCTTGAGTATATTTTGACAAAGGTTCAAATTGCGGATATATTTACAAAGGCTCTTCCTAAAGATACTTTTGAGTATCTCTGAGATAAGCTAGGGGTTATTTCCCCCCTTTTTACAAACTACGATGCATTTGGAGATGTATCAACCTAGTGGATTCATGATTCTATCTTTTTGGACTAAATTTTTTTGGTGGCTACCCCTCAGGGGGAGCAGACAGATTTTTTTTAAGTGTTGTCATTATGAGTATTATGTTTTCATGTCAAAGGAAGTTTCAATGGACATATATTTTTCCTTTCCCATTGATGTCAAAGGGGGAGAGAGAATGCATGTGAAAAAGAAAAAGAGAGAGAGCATGTGAAAAAGGAAAATGAAATTAATAAGAGAAAGCAGGTAATGAGGAAGTCTTGAGAACCGGTATGGTGTCTTTCATGGTTTTTCACATCATGTGTTGTCATCAATGACAAAGGGGGAGATTGTTGCAAGAATGGAAAGAGGAATGAAGTGTTGTCATTGGTGTCAACCATTCAGCTAGTTATCCACTACTTAACTTTGATTGTATATGTTGAGGATATTGAGAAAATTGTATTAAAAGAAGGTTGCAGGTATTCAGCTGTTGGGGATGTTGTTCTGGTGCTTGTGAACTATGTTTCTCTTTGTTTTGTTTGAGGTCTGAGAGAATTTTTGTTGGTTCAGATTTCTCCTTGTTGAAGTCTTATGGCTTTTGGTTCTATAATTGTGTTTCCTTGGTTCTACTAAAGATGGTTTCAGCATTTGGAAGTATCGAGCTTAATTGATCTATGTGTTTTATAATGGTTTGGATGACCATGTGTCAAGGACTATTTTCAAAGTTGATGAAGTGTGTTGGATCTATTATGGGTCCTAGTGAGGTGTGTGTTTGGGTCACCCTCATTCTAATTGCACCCTAGGATGTTTGGCACCGACCTAATTTAAATTTGAAGTTGGATGGCTAACTTTGTATCTTTTCAAGGTTGGAGATAGTGTAAATACAAAATGAGCTAGCAATGAAAATTGTACATAAGAAAAGAAGGAAGATAAGTGAAAGAGAATACATGACTTTGATGCTATTCTTAAAGTGTGTGAGTAAGGTGTGTAGTTGTTCAGTGTGAAGCTTAATGCCAAGTTTCTAGATGCATTCAGCAGAAGGTGAACTTTATCATTCATGCAAGTTGATCAATGATTGTGGTGGAATTATTTTTGCATTGGGATTGTTGTCTCTCTATAACAAGTCTTCTTTGTCTTATTTGCATCTTTGTGATAGTGAGCCTTCCAAGTTATAGCCCTGTGGACAGTGAGTCCTTATTTCAAG
>VDFB02127646.1:0-26266 GCA_007258455.2 Sequoia sempervirens
TTCCTTGGACAAGCAATTGTCTTTTGTCCAATGTACAATGTGAGAGCTTAACAATAACTTGGCACTTATGAGTCCTCTAAAGATTGCATATCTTCAATTACTACAAAATTGTTCCATAGTGCAAGCTTTAAAGCCACTGTTATGTTAGCATGTCCTATAATGGGACCTTACAAACAATATGGGGACAATGTGTTGAGAGCACTTTACAAACTGTCAGGCAAATGCAATTTATAGATATAAGCCTAAACTCCACAATTGCTTTCATCTCTCTCGTTGTCATTAAAGCATAAAGAAAAGATAAATTTTTTTCAACTTCTAATTTTTGTACTTTTACATGATAATTCACCTTATTAATTAATGAATCAAATTATCTTAATTAATTAATTTTCTTTTCCCTTCTGTCATTTCATATCTGATTAAT
Organism: Sequoia sempervirens; assembly: GCA_007258455.2. Lineage (NCBI taxonomy): Eukaryota > Viridiplantae > Streptophyta > Pinopsida > Cupressales > Cupressaceae > Sequoia > Sequoia sempervirens. The sequence goes on from VDFB02127646.1 coordinate 422, forward strand.
TAGGTAACTGTTGCATAGTATTTATATACATAATAATTAAAACAAGGAAATAATTATAACTATCCTGTGCACATTTGACTCATCAAACAAAGTCAATTAAAAAATCTAATTCCACTTGTTCACTGATAGTATTCGAATGCAATTTCCTTGAAAAGTCTTGAAAAAGAGGATTACTCACACACCAATAAGGATTCTAATTTGTAACATTCCTATCCAAATCATCTTCATTGAATAAGATGTTGTGGCATACATTAATTGGATGTATCTCATCATCTTTCTTATCAGGATGCCAACAACCTTGGTTTGTATTTCTCCTTAGGTGTATCTAAATTCCATGAGTTATGAATTCTACTTGCATGTGGCTTCATTGCACAAGTAATAGTAAGTGCTACATAATGGTACAAAATAAACTTATGTAAATGGAAATGAAATGACCCCATTTAGTTAGAAAATCAATATTTACATCGCTTTCACTATTAAGTGATAGCTGGTTTGGCATTAAAAAATAGCTAGAAATTATTTTTACCAGAACTTAACAGTGCTAGCACAAGTCTGTGTTGTTTTTTGGCTTAGTATTGACAAGTTTCCGTGGCCTATTTACACTTTTTTAGGCGCTTAAGAAAATATGGGATCTATTCCATTGATTGCTCTTAAAGAGCTTATACCACCATTGCAATAACAAAATTATAGTAGTGCATGCATATGCAAAAAAATGTTCTATATTATAGGGTACACAAATAGCAATAAGTATTTAAAAATTATAAAATGCAATTTGCATTTTAAGAAACAAAAGTTCTTACTTGGGTTGTTTCTCGTTCAAATGAATCTACATAAGAATTCTATTTTGTTTTTATGAATAGCATAGTATATGTCACTCACTGTACTCATTTGTCTAAATTGTCCTTGTAACAGGGATTAATGCTTTCAACTGTATTTAAACAATCATGCACAAACTGCACTAGGGAAAATTGCTTGTGCCTATCACAATTTGTACATTCCTACAAGTATACTTGATCGTTCGATAGCAGATTGCAAGGTCAGTTTTCCAAATTGTCTTTTTGCTTTTCTTGAAATGCAATTGAAATTCTTCAATATAATAACTGCATAAAGTTCTTTTCCATGTATTCATTTTGTCATCTTGTATTCCTCATTTCTTCGAACATAAATGATTTAGAAGGCTGCTTCCACATATACAAACAGGAAAACGCATTTTCCACAATTGCAATAGTAATTTGTCTTCGAGCAATAGAACAGGTTTTTCTTATGTGTTAATAAGTTATACTTCCTCTATACAATATCCATAGAATAGAATGAACTACTAGCATGCAATTTTTAAACCCTGTTTGCAGTTTCAAATAGCCTTTAGAGTCATAAGTCTTTGTTTTATGTCAATTGGTTTTTACCTATATGCATTTAAGGCAATTTTTTTCATAGGACTGCTTATATCTGTGGCAAGTTGTTGTGCAGTGTGCAAGTTAACGTATGTTTAATCTTCCTGTATTGCAAATAAAAGCCTACAAAGTTAATTTCAAAAGCTAACATGGCACATGAGTACAATGAATGATGTACTACGTCACTCATAGACATGACGCAATATTTTTCCATGGTCTTGCTTACATGCAAAATGACATTAACCACAATTTTTTTTGCTCACATTGCCAATTTCACTGCGTGTTTTAAACCTCTAAAGTAAAAGAAAACTGAGGAAAGAAACTATTTATTGCCTTAAGTAACTCGTTTCTAGTTCTGGATACTGTAACTATAACAAAGTCTGCTCAATCGCTATAAACTCTCCCAGAACAAAGACTTGTAGAATAGAAAAAAAATTTGCACAAAGTAATAGTCATGCTTAACAGCTGACTTAAGTCTATAACAAATGAACAAAGCAGCCTAGCTATACATGTCCACCAAGCCATTCCAGCAGTTTCTCATCCACCCACATGCTATTTAATGCATTTACTTTGCATCTATGCACTGTGCGCCTGCACCTCTGAGTTTCAATCTCTTTTTTTAATTATTTAATCAATCTATGCCTTCACTTTTGCTTAATGGACCTATGCCTTTGCATTTTCCTCAAATTTTTAAAACACAAATGATTTTAAAAGCTATTCCCACAAATAAGAAAAGCCATAGATCTTCTTTGATCAAACAATGCTTTTGCATTTCCCTGATTTTCTTTAAACATAAATGATTTGTGAAACTATTCTCTACATGCCACTTAATTCATGTTTATCTGAATAGCTTTTAAAATCATTTTTTCTTTGAAAAAAATCAGTCGCTTAGAAGTACATAGAAACAAAGGAATCCAATTACACAAAACATTTAAATACCATAGACTGAGATTGACAATGTGAGCAAAAAAGATTCTTGTCGACCATTTGTTGCATGTAAACAAAGCTACCTGAAAATATTGTTTTGTGTTTGTGGCACTAAAAGTATACATCATGCATTGTACTCATTTATCCACTTTGTCAATGTAACAGGAATAAGTACATACAATCCTGCTGGGGGACAATGGATAACAAGGCCAGGTTGAAGAATTAATACTATTTTCCCCTTGTGCTTCTATTAAATTGTTTGTTGTGTGGTATGTTACGTAGGCTTCTGCTACTACTCAAGATCCATTTTCCAACATATATAGAGATTATTAACTTCCAAGATGCTCGACAACATGATTAATACTATGGAATGCTATTGAGTAAAAGCACATAGGCGATGATGTAAACAATTATAGATTTTGTAATCTAGATAATAGCGTTAGATGCTATTCATACACAACATTTTCCATTCTCAAACACATTAGGATACACGAGACACAAAGAAAATGATAGACGTTGACACCTATGAATTAACAAAGCGCCCCCAAATATCAAACATTGACTACGTGCTTAAGGGTGAGGGACTTTGCAGATTGAGTGCTTTTGCATACAATATTGGTGATTGTTTGTTTGACTCATTACAACTATTGCTTAACAATCATTACACATCAATTCAACTACGAAATGGAGCTATAGATTACTTCTTGAATTGCCTTCAAAACAAGGACAAAGAAGCAATAAAATCATACAACTCTGAACTAGACCCTGATACTCTATATACATTGCACAAAGTATGTGACCCGCAAACATATTTTCGTAGAATGCGATTATCTGCAAAGCCACAAGCAGATTGCACAGAAAGTGGATTGTGGGGTGACCTATTTTGCATTCACTGGATATCCAAATGGTTGAATATACAAATATCCCTTTGGTCAAGAACAACAGCAAGAAGGTACTTACAATTCAATAGTTTTGATTACACATAATCAGTCTCTATACTATTTCATGACATGAATTCTTTAAGTGGACACTTTGAACCATTGTTAAAAATTGAAACACAAAACGTAACTTCAAAACAGCCCATAAGTTCACATGAAATAAAAAAATTGTGCACAAAGTATCCTCAAATGTCAAACATTGACAATGTCCTTAGAGCTGAAGGCCTTTGTAGATTAAGCACATTTGCATACAATGTTGGCGATTGTTTGTTTGATTCGCTTCAAGTGCTACTTAACAACCAGTACACCTCAACTCAATTACGCAATGGAGCTATAGATTATTTCCTAGCTTGCTTTCAAAAAAAGGACAAAGAAGCAATTAAATCATATAACAATGAACTAAATCCTAGTACTCTATATACATTGCACAAAGTACATGATCAAGAAACATACTTCCACAAGATGCAATTGTCTGCAAGCCCATGCATAGCCCATAGTGAATGTGGATTGTGGGGTGACTTGTTTTGCATTCACTGGATATCCAAATGGTTAAAAATACAAATAAGCCTCTGGTCATTGACAACATCAAGAAAGTACTTAGATTTCAATGATTCTAGATATACAAAATCAGTCTCTATACTGTTCCATGATACAAACCCTCTGGCTGGACATTTTGAGCCGCTTCTAAGAATCAAAGCCCAAAATCTAACTCGCCAATGCTCAACAAGCTTACTCCAACTAAAAAAGTTGATCAAAAATCGTCCACAATACAAAAATACTTACTTGACCAAGCCACATGCTTTGCCTAAAAACAAGGAAAATTTGATACCATTTGTCATAGCAAACAATTTTAAACATAAATCAACAATAAGACTTAATCACCTGAAGAACTTGATTAGAAAAGAAAAACAAAAAGAAAGTGTACCTAGCAGCCCAAAGAAAAAAAAACATTGACACCAATAGAAATTTATAAAACAGCAATACAAGATACACCAAAATACCCATGTGCAATTTGTCAAGTGCTCTGTTTGAACAAGGACATCAGGATATTCAAAGGAAAACAAAAATAGCTATACTGTAAGCTACTACAATCAGATTCCTTACCATTCACAGATTTCATATGCAATCTATGCTACTTTGCATTGAAACAGTCCACTATTCCAAAGTATGCTACGCCACAGAAAATAAGAACTAACAGACCATTGTGCTATGTGCAAAACTTAACTCATCTAGAAGAATGACTTGTCTCACTTAGAATTGCATTTGCACAGATTTGGGAACTAGGGTTCAAAAGGTCTCAAATAGGCCTGACAGGTTCTATTATAAATGTCCCTGTTGACATGAACATTGTACAAAGAGCATTACCACAATCAATTAACAACACACAAACAATTGTTGTTTCATTGAAAGACGCTTTAAAATACAAAAATGCATTTCAAAAGGCATGGTTGGGCCCAAATGTCATCATGCAAGCTTTGACTCCAATTAACAAGGACACCATTATACAAAATGCACGGTCCACATAAAACCAAGATTGGTGCTAAAGTTCTCCAATGCACCCAAGAAATGAAGACAATAGTCCACAAAATACAAGGGAAACAAAATCGCATGTTGAAATGAAAATGAAAACCCATCGTAAACATTGATACATGGATTCACCGAGTCTAGAAGTATCTATAACATGGAAGACAAGATTATTGAAATTGCGCCTGTAGAGCACAAGTATCCAATTGGAATATTTAAGGACATCTATGCTGAAGAAATGAATTTCCCAATTTTATTCTTTGGCAAACCACGTGATAATGACATTGTAAAAAACTTTACATACCAGAAAATAGTACGTTGGGAGCTCTTACAGTCACAAAGACAATTTTCATATCATACAACAAACATTTTTTTCAAAGCTATAAAGGTACTAATACAACAAGTATTGTCTACAATGACAATAAGAATCCACAAGGGCTAATTAAAAGGGAAAAAGTTATTTGTGAAAGATGTTAAACACAAACCAAACCTAGAAAAGATTCTTAAATCAGATATTGGATATGTTGATTTCAAAAGAATAAGAATCTCTCTAGACTATTCACAACAACTTAAGAAATATGCATTTGCTATGATTTTGACAACTAGGACCACCTATTACTCTTTTCATCACTTCTCTCTAGCCGAAAGCAAAATTGGGATCCACTAATTCAAACATTACAAGAGCTACACAATCTACACCAATCAGCACAAAACCATCAAGAATCTAATCACCCAACACACATTGACAAATTTGAGCTAATCAAGAAAGATCCTATCACTTGTGCACGTTACTATAAACATAGAATCAATGCAATAAAAAAATTGATACTTATAGATGACTCTTTCTTTGGAAATGTCATTGATTACTTCTCAGTCACTGAGTTCCAAAATCGAGGAAATGAACATGATCATTTCCTCACATGGGTGAAAAATGCACCAATCTACACAGAAAAAAACAACATAGACATCATAGCTTTTGTTGATAAGTATATTACTTGCGACACCAAAAATTTGGAACTTCCTTTGGCAATGCAACACAAACAACATCATACAAAGAAATGCAAGAGATCAAGAAAACAACTTTGTAGGTACAATTTTCCTTTCCCACCAATGCAAAAGTCAACTATACTTTTACCAATACTCCAAAAGACTGAAGCGATAACTGCAAATGCCACTGACATCTTTTCAAAACTCCAAAAATCAAACTATGACAAAACATTCACTTTTCAAATGTTCTTAAAAGAATTAAACTTAACTGAAAATGAATACATTGAAGCTTTGACCTCAACATTAAACAGGCCTACGCTTTTCTTACAAAGAAAACCATCAAAAATATGGAACAATAGTTTTTCAAGGAAAATTCCAGATCTTTGGAAGGCTAATACAGATGCACAATTTGTCCTAAATGCATATGTTGCTGCAATGTACTGTAGCTCATATATTGCAAAAGTAGACAAGTCAATGACATATGCATTCAAAAGAATACCTACAGACCACAAGCAAGACAATATTGATGCAATACGAATGGTAAGTAAACTTGGAAATGCCATGCTTAACTTGCAACAAATGTCATCACAACAAGCTGGACATATTGTTCTGTCATTGCCATTAAATTACAGTTCAAGAAAATGTATATTCATTGATACACGATCTGACAATGATCGCACATTTATACTCAAATCTGTTAAACAATTGAGCAATGAGCGAGATGAATCAGAAAACGTTCTTGCGAAATCTATTATATCACAATAAAACTCAAACAACGGTGACATATGTCTTGGGTAATTTGTTTCTAAGATACAAATAAATACAAGGCTACAATTGGAACTAAAGGCCAAACCTAATGTGGTACTCTGCTTTTATCAATTTCAAATAAAATACTTTGATATAGAGAATCATTGTAGAGAGCATTGGTTCTCTATGTTCCATTTTACTCATTAATGAGCATATACACTCAAAACAAAACTTCTAATTTTGGGAACATGCATACATGTACCATGAACAAACCATTCAAAACAACAGCTGCAAAGTCTATCCACAAAATACAAACTCTGCATGGGGTGACATTGACAAAGCTATAAATGATCTTCAGTCTCTTGAAGATGAAAAGCTCATTGACCTACCAATGCAAGCAAAGCTTCGCCAGAAAGAACTATATGACAGACAAACATACCTTCCAAACATAGGTCATTCTAACCCAAATACTAATGTGACCTAAATGGATTTGAAATTACAAAGCACTCACGATTATAGATAACAATTAATACTACAAGTTAAGACGAATGTTAAATAAAGAACAACAAGCAATTGTTAAGGATGTTCTCATAAAAAAGATGATAAATCCACAAAAGCCATTGCACTTGTTTTTGACTGGAGGAGCTAGAACAGGAAAGACTTTTACAGCAAAAGCCATCTACCAAGCTCTCATTCGCATGTATAGCAATTCTGTTGACAATAATCCAGACAAACCCAAGGGCTTATTAACTGCATATACAGGTAAAGCAACATATAACATAGTGGGATTCACATTACATTTAACATTTCACATACCTTTTAATACATCAATTCTCACATCAACACTCCAAGTACTTGACACTCATGTCGTTAATCGCGGATCAATCAAGCATTACCTTTATAGATCTAGATATCATTAGTTGGCTCAACATTTCTATGTTATATTGATAGAAGACTATGAGACATAATGAAAATTCCTACAGCATACTTTGGGAACCTTGATACCATATTTTGTGGTGACCTTTACTAGGCACAACCTATCCTTGACTCTGTGGTTTTCGAAAATAGGCCTATTCCAATTGAATTAATGCCTTATAGTTTTTGGAAAGACCACATAAAATGCTATTCATTGGTGACTACCACGAGACAAAAAGATGAAATATTTATTTCAATCCTCAATAGACTACGAGTAGGCATTCAGAAAACTCATGACATAGACTATATTAACAAAATTTGCTTTCATCCTGTACCATTAGATCCATTGCTTCCACACCTTTTCTATAGGAGAATAGATGTTCAAGCACATAACAACAAAATGCTATCAATCATTCCAACCCAAATGATTGTGCTAGATGCAATAGATGAATTTCACGAGGACTTTAATGCAATATGAGTGTACAGTCACACAATGACACTCCCATCACAAATATGCTTGAAACCAAACATTCTCGTTGAGCTTTATGCAAGCAATTACAATGTTCAAGATGGCCTCGTCAATGGTTCAGATGGAATTTTTAAAGCATATACATCACAAAACAAAATTGATATTGTCTGGATTAAATTTAATGACTCATCAATTGATATCACCAACGCGACAAACTAGCACACCGCTATTCTACTATCATTGACAAAGACTCTGGTGCCTATACAACGATTGCCAGGGCCAATCCGTAAAAATAAATAATACAAACAAGAAAATTACAACTAGAAAACAATTCCCAAAGCATAAGTAGCATGCACCTAACCATACATCGATCCCAAGGATTAATAATGGAGGCTCATTTTGATCCCATTGTGCATTAGGACAAATGATGGGCTAACCTATACAACTCTATCACGAACAAAATCAGTAGAATCATTATTTCTGTTACAACCTTTAACTACAAAAAACTTCAAAGTTAAAGACAAAATACAACTAGAAATGTCTCATCTCTAGACATGTGCACAATGGCAATTTGATAACCAAAGCACATGTTTAGAAAACAAATCACATATGCTCCTATGTACATTGAACACTCGTAGCTTGAAAGCACATGCAGAAGACATTGTCAATGACTATGGAATAATGCAATCTGATATCTTGTGTCTCCAAGAAACACATATGCATCCCTTTGAGCTAAATATCTTGCTGTAGTATTTTGATAGCTTCTCTGTACATAACATACATGGCATAGCAACTTTAACCAGGAAACATTTACTCCTGTCAAAAACAACACAACATGAAACCTCAAATATTGAAGCCATCACATTAACAATAATGTTATCTAACAATGAACTCAATGTTTGTAATATTTATGCAAGACCTGCAACTACCATAGATGAAGTAATCACAATCTTACAAATAATTATTGGATCCACAAATTCATAAAACATGTTGTACATTTTAGGCGATTTTAATGTCGACATGTCTTCAGAAAGTAGAAGCAAAAAAATGCTTCACAGTTATATGCAGCAGAACAATATACAATTTATATTGAACCAACAACACAACATGGGCAACTCAGTCATTGATCACATTTGGTCCAACACGACTACAAATATATGCTCTATCTATATATCAGAAGCATATTGGACTGATCACAATCCAATTTTCCTAAAATTGCATGTTGCACAATAGACAAATTCAACTTTATAGAACTTATAGCCTTATATCACCTTTATGCATTGCAATGTCTTTTCCAATGCTATATCCATTATTTGCAAGAGATTTATGGATGAAACTAAAATATAGTCAAAGCAAATACAAACCACACAAGAAGAATCAACACAACGGTAAAGTGCTCATAGTATTATTCCTTCATACTCATTCACCCAAATCACAAATATTCAAATAATATTGTTCCAATTCTTTGCAGGACACCAAAAGATGTATGAAAAAGACAAGCAAAATAGGTGCAAATTGCACAGGAAGAGTCAGCACAACGGTAAAGTACTTCGTTCTTCATTGTACCGCCATTTTCCCAGCTTGCTAATATTAAATTAGCATTCAATTGACATTATCCTTATTCCTTGTAGGACAAGAGTCAAGAAACCTAAGATTGTTTCAATTGAATAGCTAAATGCAAAAAGAGCTGGAGACACCTTCCAAGGTGATGTCCTTGTTGTCTACAAAGCAACATTGGATAAGGCCAACAAAACACGGGAAATGTTACGTGCTGATCTGATAGATCACAAAGAAAAAATGACAATCATGTTAAATGTTAGTGGAAACCTTGTGTATCAACATGAGCCTAAAATAGTCTCGGGGTCAGCTATTTCAATCTCAGATTTTCAAGTTGCACCTAGGACAGATTATGACAGAGGTGACTGTGATTGCATTTTGATTTTAACAGACATAAGCACCACTGAAAACATCCCCCACCTCTGTCAAGAGTACAAATTCATTCCAAGTACGACTATCAACCAATTGCTAACAATTGTGAATGAGTACCCAGCTAGCACAATAGCTGCGCTAGTAGTTGGTTCCAGGAAAATGGGTACCCAATTTGCAGTTGACATCAAAGATGGCCACATTGACATAGACAGAGCATAGGTATTTCGGTCTATAGAACTTTTACCTCTTCTTTCAGTTTCAACCTTTTAATGTTCTACAGTGGTCTCTATAACAATTTTCATAACAAAATCTAATTCTCTCATTGAATTGCAACTGCTATTACGGTCAACATATGAGCAACAATACTTTGCACTCGAAGACCAGTTGCATACAAATAAAACACCTGCATTTCTTTTCAAGAATGTTGTAAGAAAAATAGATCAAAAGAACACATTTCACACATGTTGATCAACATTCATCTGTAACTTGAATGACAAAAGAAGCTTGGAAAAACTCAACAGCCTACTACATTCAACTTTCAAGGTAACAACATTCATTTTTAAAAAAACTAGTGCATCCAAACTTGTATTTTTGTCTCCTCTAACAATTTTGAACCATATTCTATAGGTTTCTAGTACTCTAAAAGTAGCAAATGCATTTTCCAATCCATTTCATGCATGCTGTCCAAAATGCAAATTCAAATTCGCTGCTTATGGCACACTCCAAGAAAAAACTGCTCACTGTAAACAGTGCAACCAGCAAGTCAATTATACATTATGTTTACAACTTAAAACTACCATAACAACTTATGACAATCAAACAATTCAGTCTTCAATTGACCAGGTCACCATGCACCATCTATTGCCCACACTGCAAAGGCTCAGCTATGAAGACTATATCAAGGACAAGTCAATAGTGATATTCATCCTACAGGACTTTAGTGCTGAAGGACATTTTAGCCTTGACCAAAACAATGCCATTGTTGAAGCCATTTGCATTGACAAATAGACAAGAAACATCACCAGAAGGTAATAAAGTCATTCATATGTAAACTTTTTCTCTTGTGAACCAGCACCTCAAATCACTATCCATACAAACTATGTTTCTAATACATAGCATTTTCTTGGCTTTACAGGAAACTAGGAATACAGGAGTACAGATTTACATTGTTCAGACTTTAACTTTTTCGCCTTTCCATGCTCCAAGACATTTCACTTGTTTTGACATGTTAAAGACATCTTTGGTTTTAAAATACTCTATTGCTATTATACATTTAGACACTTTTATAGGTTACTATGTTAAAGTCTTCTTGAATATGGACATCTGAAACTCTAATTTTGTTTTTGCACCTATGAAGACAATGGTTCTCTATGTACATCTGACATATATGTTGAATAATTATTACCCCTCTATGCATAATGCCATTCAAACTATATAGTTTAAATGTTTCCTTTTGCATTCTGTCCTTCCTAGCTTTTCCAATATTTGCTTTATGATTCTTACGCTTTCAAGAGTTTACGGTGACCGAGTAGAAGTTTTTATGGTTGCACACTCTAGACCCATTAACAAGTTACTTGAGACAATAAATGGTTATTTTCCTCTAGATTTTTTCATTTTATGTTGTTAATGCAACCAAGTCTCACCCCTACTTTTATGCATTGTACTTTATAGTCACTTTTCCATCATGCATTCTAATGTATAGAGTACACTCCTGTATACACAAATCCATATGTTGCTTTCGCTGCATATATGCATATTTACATGTATATATGCCTCTATGTCCATATGCACATATGCACATATTCATGTATGCATGTATTCATCTAAGCTTCTACGTATCCCTGTATGCAACTGCGTATACATGCATCCATGTATTTATGGATGTGCCACTCTAGCCTTGTACCAATTTATTATGTTATATGGATATCGCATATAGTAACACTAATTAGCTCTTTCACTGTACATAGCAGTTGTTTTCATAAATGCCAGATCGAGCTTATATGTATCTGGATACATATATACTCACACTAAAAACTACTTAATTATGATCTCTATTGTCCCATTTTCGTAGACATGTTACTATTGCAATCAAATGTGTAAAGCATTCATGTCCAAAGAAATTAGATACAGGAATGGCAATATGTTACACAACCTTGTCTTATGCCTTCATAGTAGTTTTTTCATTGCATTTCAAGAAAACCAGAAACTAGAATTTTATTCATATTATTTCATCTATGGCATTTACAGCTTTTCCAATAATTATTACAAGCATAGAGTTCAGTGTTGAATAGTTCTATTGTTCATGTCATGGCTTCAACATTGTTCATGCCAAATTGCATTATCTGACAAAGTTAACATGCAAAAACCAAAGTGTCCATTGTGAACACTTATTGCATTCCATGGGACCACATTTCTTTGAGGAGTTTTTTTGAACAATTCGCTTCCCTTCTATATGTTTCCATATTTTGCATATGTTCCTATGAGCACATTAACTATAACAGTTCACAAAATTCCTTTATCCTGTATGCTTTCATCATAGCGAAAAAGCTCAAAGCAATTGCAGAATCTAGGTTTTGAGAACACAGGCTTACAGAACACAAAAACAACACACACAAAGTAATAAAGATGCATAGCAAGTGGCTTAACTCTATATTAAATGACCAAAGTACCCTGTCCATGCATGGTCACCAAGCCACTCCAGCACGTTCACCTCCAACCAGATGTCATTTAATGCATTTAATTTGCATTCATGCATTGCGCTCACATTTTCCTGATATTTTAATGCATTTAATCTGTATTCATGGATTACGTACCTCTAGCCACCAACTTTCAAACTATGCCTTTGCTTAAATTTATTTAATCAATTTATGCGTCCGCATTTTCCTGAGTTTTTAAAACGAAAATGATTTATAAAGCTACTCAGTCGAATAGAAAAATAGATATATGCTAATTTTCCAATATATAAAATAGCTCTCCAAATGCAAACTGTACAAAAAAATAAGTAATATGTTCAATGGCGAAATGTGATTGGCCAATGCTGCTGGTTAAAAGCATTCAAGGCAAATTAAAAATAGGTTCACAGGAAAGAGCTTTTGATTCTGAATCCATATGCATACTTTGATTCAAACTAGTGGCTGAAGGTACATAATCCACTGATGCAAGCTCAATGCATTGAATGGCATCTGACTAAAGGGAACACTATTTGTATTGCTAGTTACTCTTTGAATATATAACAAGGTTCAAGGAAAAAACTCTCATTATCACACATGTTGACATAATTTTCGTTCCAAACCTCTCTTTATGAGACCGCTTTGTAGTAATAAAAAATATACAAACTTTACAAGCCTCACATGCAACCATGCATCTTGCCCGGAGATACACTTATACATGCATCCATGTGTACTACAATACATGCATCTATGTACACATGCAGCCTTGGATATATGTATCTATGCAACTTCATATGCAATCCATGGATATTTCCATACATGTATATTTAAGCATTTATGTATCCAGCTATGCATCTATCTATCTATCCATGCAACTATGTTTCTATGTATTCTTCTACGTATAGATGCATCCACACATATATCTATATATGTTTCTATGTGCAAATGTATACAGGAATCTATCCATATATGTGTCAATGTATCTATGAATACATCTATCCATAGATACATGTATCTACACATCTATGGATACCATGATAGATGTCCACATCCATGTATCTATGGATACATGTATCAAGTAGCTCGGTTCCAGGTCTTGACTCTACAGCAACAACATCTCCTGTGACTACACAGATCTGCAGAATAACAAAAAATGAAACGCTCAAAGTAATCACAATGCATCTCTAGTCACTTAAATCTATATTACATGATAAATCCACATTCTGTTTAATGCATTCACTTTGAAACACAATCAAGAAAACAACTAAATACCACTTTCCAAATTAAAAAAAACAACTTTGGAAACATCACCTGGACAATATTTCAATGACTATATTACTCTCAAATTATGATTCTGGAACTGTATGCTGTATGTATCCCTAAAATCAAAGATATACCAACCTTTCTACCCCAACAGAGATATTATTCTAATGATATATATTTTGTCATATGCATATGGCAAAACTCGGGAGTATGGACACATGAGTCATGGGACAAGGAAGAGTTCACTTGCTTTCTATATGGTTCCATACTTTGCATGTGTGCCTATGAGGACAATAATTATAGTATCCAGAACCAGAAATGAGTTACTTGAGGCAATAAATAGTTTCTTTCCTCAGTTTTCTCTTACTTTAGAGGTTTAAAGCACACAGTGAAATTGGCAATGTAAGCAAAAAAAAATTGTGGCTCACTTGCTCATTCGTTCCAAAGCTCTCTTTATAGCACAGTTGTGCATTGCCTCCAAGACTCGTGATGAATCCTGGCATTTCAAGGAAAGATCCAATTGGATAACACTAAAATGACCTAAACTATGATTTTGTATAATCCAAAGTATCCTTTAAATGCATTGCAAAGCAATCAAACCCAACTTCCATTTAATATGTACAATTGTTAAATAAACAAAATGCATTTGCTTCAAAGTTTTTAAAGCAATTTCAACAAATTGTCTAGCCATTGTCCAAAATATGGTTTTCTATTAGCATAGTCCTTGAACCTTCTTTAGGTTTGACTGCTACTTTGTTAATTCATTTTGATTGAAAGGTCAAAATGTGAAATGTTCCCAAGGATAATTATACTTATTTATCTCTTTTAATTGTTATATATTCAAAGACTAATTAGCAATCCAAACAACCTCCCCTTTAGTCAGATGTAATTCAATGCATTAATTTTGTATCAATGAATTATGTACTTTCAGCCACTAGTTTTAATCAAAGTATGCATATGGATTCAGAATCAAACTCTCAAAATAAATGCATATATAAATGTGTCTTTTTCTTCATTTCATAATGTATCTCTGTATCCATAGATGCAATCATGCATATATCGATTTATGCATATATCTTGTCATCTCTTTATGCATCTGTCTATATATGTATGGTTGTATCTATGGGTACATGTATACCTTGATTTATGTATGTATGCACCTATGAATTGCATACACACATCCATGTATTTATGCATCTATCGATAACTTGCATGGATACATGTATATATGCATCTATGGAATCATGCACCCATGTATATATGATAGCTCATTGGTTCCAAAGCTCTCTTTATAGGACAACTGTGCATTGCCTACAAGACTCAGATGAATCCTTCATATTTCAAGAAGAGATTCGAATGGATAACACTTAAAATGATCTAAACTATGATTTTATAATCAAAGTATACAAATACATTGCATCAATGCAAAACCCGACTTCCATTAAAGATGTACAATGAAAGTAAATAGAAGCAAAAATGCATTTGCTTCAAAGTTTCTAAAGCAATTTCAACAGATTGTCTAGCCATTGTCCAAAATATGGTTTTCTATCGGCATAGTCCTTGAACTTTCTTTAGGTCTGATTGCTACTTTGTTAATTGACTTTGATTCAAAGGTCAAAATGTGGAATGTCGCCAAGGATACTTATACTTACTTATCTCTTTTAATTGTTATATATTCAAAGACTGCTTAGCAATCCAAACAGTCTCCCCTTTGGTTAGATGCCATTCAATGCATTAATTTTTTCTGAATGAATTATGTACCTTCAGCCACTAGTTTTAATCAAAGTATGCATATGGATTCAGAATCAAACTCCCAAAATAAATGCATATATAAATGTGTCTTTTTCTCCATTTCATTATGTATCTATGTATCCATAGATGCAGCCATGCATATATCGATTTATGCATATCTTGCCATCTCTGCATGCATTTGTCTATATATGTATGACTGTATATATGGGTGCATGTATACATTGATTTATGCATACATGCACCTATGAATTGCATACACACATCCATCTATATATGTATCTATCAATATTTTGCATGGATACATGTATATATGCATGTATGGACTCATGCACCCATGTATTTGTCTTTGTCTTTGGCCAAATGGCCCCTAATGGCCAAAGTATCCTAGCCAGCCATGGCCGTCAAGCAATTCCAGTGCCTTCTCCACCAGCCACATGCCATTTAATGCATTTGCTTCAATTATTTTGACCTCTCCATGTGTTCGCATTTTCCTGATATTTCAATGCATTTAATTTGCACTCATGGATTACGTATCTCTACTCGCCAGTTTTATAAACTATGCCTTTGATTAAATTTATTTAATCAATCTATGCAATCGCATTTCACTGATTTTCAATAACAACAATAATTTATAAAGCTATTTTGATAAATAGAAACAGCTAAATGCTAATTTTCCAATATTGATTTATCAGAATAGTGCTAGTTTTCCAATATAACAAAATTAAAAGTTATATGTTGACATACATTTATGCATATTGTCCATACATGCATATATGGATATATGCCTTCATCCATATTTGCATGTGTATATGAATACATCCTTCCATGTAACATATGCATTTGTACCTATATGCAAATATGCATACATCCATGTATACATGTGTTCATATCTCCATCTCTCCATGTAGTTCTGTTTTCTGTGTATACATGTGTCTGTTGATGCATCCATGCATATATCTATGAATAGCTCTACGTATTTCTCTCTCCATGTATTTAATGTTCTCCACTGCATCAGCATTTGCATGTTCTCAGTTTTATGATCTTCCATATTTATTTTTTTCATAGTATATGCATAAGAACTTCCACTTTGTCTTCTGTTTTCACTCTTCTATCCATAAATATCATTATATTTTTATATCCACTCTTCTATTGTCGCATTTCGAGGAAGCTCAGGGATCTCGGTACCTTGTTTAGTATAAAGGAGAGTGAGAAATGCAACATGGGTCTTTTTTCTATGTTTATATTGACGGACTGAGCCCTATGATGATTTTTAAAAGCATAACCAATACCAAACTAAACATTCTTCCACCCCTTGTTGCAAGAAATAATCACTTCATGCCCTATTGATTCCATTCATTTCCATTTCCACCCTTGCACGTCCTTTCTTCTCAAATCAAATACATTTCAAAATCCATTTATTTGCTTGTGTTGCATCATACTAATGTGTTGCATTCCTTTTTTCATTAAATCCACCTCTCACATTCAAATTTTCATTTCTTGCATTTAATTGTAAGCATATAACTTACGAATGATAAATTCATACCATTTACATTCCCATTCATTCTCATATCCACCATCCCATATCCTTCCCTCCCATGTCAAATACTTTCATAACTTATTCATACACCTTATTTGCATCTCACCATTCTCTCAATTCGCTCTCTTTTTTCCACTCGCATAACTCATTCTTCTTTTTAACACTCACATATCTTTATCTATCTACACCTCAAATATACCTTCATCCATCACAACAAAATTCACACCATACCAAACAAAGAAAAAGATGAAGAAAATATCAAGGTTATGCAAATAAACACCGAGGGCTTTGAAAATAACACTCATAACATAGAGTTGTATTCTAGAGTTATTTTCAAAATGTGTTTTCTATACTTTGTTTATTACAGATCCCTAAAAACACGTATAACAGTTTCTTCAAGCTTATAATGTGTAATCAGATTTAACAAATATTTACATGTTTCCATGCATTCAAATGCATCATTAGGTATCCTTTATACACTTGTTCAAAAAACAATATTGTATATGTTTCAAATGCAAATTGTTCCTGACATTTCTCGCTTTATGCACACATGCATTTATAGATTGTTCTTTGTGTGCCAAATTACATGGACACATCTATACATCCATGCATGCATAAATGTTTACATGGATCCATATATTTATGCATTCCTTCGATATATGCATTGCTGATATATAGTTTGTTTTCCCTATTTTTCTTTCGCTTACTACTGCAAATGCTACTTGAGCCTCAATGTGCTTTGACAAATTTGTATTTCTACTTGATTTTAGTGTTTTCCATTCAAATTTCTCATTCACATGTCATGTATGCTTTTCACTCTTCTTTGCATTGTGTGCACATGGATACATGTATACATGCATGCATGTATACATAGATGCCTCAAGCATTGTTACAAATGTTTAAGATTATTTGTATTCAATACTTGAAACAAAATAATAATACATTTTTGCTTCTTGGATAAGATCATAAAGGAAATTTGTTACTGCAAATGTAAACATGCACCCATGTAAAGGTACTAGTATTCATTGGTGTTTCTCTTTTGACTCTTGCATCCTTAAATATCATTATATTTTTATATCTATTCTTCTCTTGTCACATTTCGAGGAAGCTCAAGGATCTTGGAACTTTGTTTAGTCCAAAGGAGAGTGAGAAATGGGACACCAGTCTTTCTTTTGTATTTGTATTGAGACACTCAACCCTATGATGATTTTAAAAAGCATAACCAATAACAAAATAGACATTCTTCCACCCTTTCTTGGAACAAAAGTTCACTTCATACCCTATCGAATCCACTCATTTCCATTTCCACCCGTGCACATCGTTTCTTCTCAAATCAAATATATTTCAAAATCCATTTATATGCTTCTCTTGCATCACACCAATGTCTTGTATTCCTTTTTTCTCTCAATCCAGCTCACTCATTCAAATTTTTATATCTTGCATTTAATTTTAAGCGTTTAACTCGAAAATGATAAATTCATATCATTTACATTCCATTCATTCTCACATCCAATTTCACATATCGTTGCTTCCCATATCTAATACTTTCCATAAGGCATTCATATACCTTACTTGCATCACATCATTCTCTCAATTCCTTCTCTTTGTTGCACTTACATTGCTCATTCTTCTTTACCACCCTTACATATCTTTATCTATCTATAGCTCAAATATACCTTCATCCATTAGAACAAAATTCACACCATACCAAAGGAAAAAATGAAAAAAATATCAAGGTTATGCAATTAAACACTGAGGGCTTTGAAAATAATTATCACAACATAGAGTTGTATTCAAGACTTCCTTTGAAAACGTTTTTTTCTATATCCTGTTTATTGCAGATAACTAAGAGCACATATCACAGTTTCTTGGAGGCTAAAATGTATAATCAGATTTCATAAATATTTACATGTATCCATGCATTCAAATGCATCGTTGGATATCCTTAATACACTTGGTCAAAAAACAATAATGTATTATTCTTTTGTTTCGATCATAAATGTTCTTTTTATATCTTTCAAATGCAAATTGTTTCTGACATTTTCTAGCTTTGTGCACATAGGCATATATAGATTCTTGTTTACTTACCAACTTACATGGACACATGTACACATAGATGGATGCATAAATGTTTGCCTTCATCCATACATTTATGCATTCCTTCGATATATGCATTGCTAATAAATAGTTAATTTTCCCTGTTTTCTTTCATTTAATACTGCAAATGCAAATTGAGTCTCATTGTTAAAATATAGTTGTATTCAAGAGTTCTTTTCAAAACGTCTTTTCTAAATCCTATTTCTTACAGATTCCTAAAAGCACATATGACAATTCCTCGAAGGCTATAATGTATATTCAGATTTCACAAATATTTACATGTATCCATGCATCCAAATGCATTATTAGATATACTTTATACACTTGTTCCACAAACACTAATGTATTGCTGCTTTGTTTCAGTTAGTAATGTTTTTTTAGTTCTTGTTTAAGATGCAAATTATTTCTAACATTTCTAACTTTATGGACGCATGCATATATACATTCTTCTTAACATACCAAGTTACATGGACACATGTACACATCCGTGCATGCATATGTCTTTACATGGATCCATATTTTAATGCTTTCCTTTCATATATGCATTCATACTAACTAGTTTATTTCTCTTGTTTTCTTTCATTTAATACTACAAATGCAACTTTAGTCTCATCACGCTTTCAGGCTCGCTCAAGTGCCAAGGATGCTTTTCACTCTTCTATGCATTATGTGCACGTCGATACATGTATACATGCATCCATCTATACTTAAATGCTTCAAGCATTGTTACAAATGTTTCTCTCTCAATAATTTGGATGCAAAGTGCTACAAACATGTAAATTATTTTACTGTACCTACATTTTATCTTACCTAATAAGATTCTTTATATCTTTTCAAATTATTTTTTGTTTAAAATATATACACAAAAAAATATTCATTCGTATTACATTAACAACATTCAAATCTAATTTATAATAAAATCAATACCTTTGTACTGTTTCATCTAAGAATTTATCGTAATATTTATTCCACTTATTACATTTTCATAAGTTAAATTATTACATTTTATTTTATATATACACAAATTTAATCTTAGGTAGTAAGGTTCTTTATTATATTTTTGCAAATTACTTATTTTTTATTATATAAACACAAATTTTTATTCATATTACATAAACAATATTAAAATCTTATTTATAATAAAATCAATAGCTTTCTAGTCATTCATCTAACAATTTATTGTAATATAATTACATTGTTCTATACATGAAAATATCTTGTCATATTACATAGACAGGATTTAAATCTTATTTATAATAAAATCAATAGCTTTATATAATACTAATCTTCATACTACATTAAAAAAAACATTGATTAATCTTACAAAAGTTTATACTCAAATGAGCTACCCCTATCAATCTTCCACCTAACACTACTGTTTCTATTAGCACTTGCATATTTTGATATGATAAACTAAAATAACTCAATTGTATTAATTAACATAGCATGTGTTCTACAACAGTAGACTAAACATAATTTTATTTACAAATAGACATACAAGCAAAAAAAAGAAATGTGGTAAACTTTGTTTCACCATGCATACAAATATGGGTCATGTAAAGAATGCATTTTCCTTTTTTGCCCGCACACATGTTTTTTGTAAATAGTTGCAAATGATATTTGATGCTTTAGAAATATCTCTACATCAAAAATTTGTTCCATTTAAAATGACTAATAAATTTTTCGATCAAAAGATTTTCTAAAAAAAAAAAATTAAAAAACATTGCACTAGTCATAAATAGTTTATTTCTCCTGTTTTCTTTCATTTAATACTATAAATGTGAGTTGTCTCCTCTTGCTTTAAGACTCATTCACATGCCAACTATGCATCTCACTCTTCTATGCATTATGTGCACGTGGATACATGTATGCATATATGTCTCAAGCATTATTACAAATGTTTTCGATTGTTTGCATTCAATAATTAATACAAATTAATAATGCATTCTTGCTTCCTAATTAATAGCATAAAGAATCTTCCTTCTCACAAATGTATACATACACACACAAAAAAACAAGTATTCATTAGTATATCTATAAAAAAGTCCACGTATACATGGTACCCATAAATAAAATTTCCCTTGCATCCATCCACACGTGTTACCTGTTCACATGTCCCTATGGACCATGTTGCCCATGCACCCTAAAAATTCCATGCATTAGTGAGCTTCTAAAAATAACTTCAAACTTTTCTAGCTATTTTTAATACATTTATATTCCTATCTGCTATCTAAAAAAAAATTCTAACTCATAGCTACATAACTTTTACCCCTCGGCAGGAACTCGATGCTTGTGTCACTTATTAGATTCTGGAAAAGGGAGATACCTTTATTACTCCACTCTTTTGTTGATCATCCTTGAAGGAGAGCCAAGGGTTTACTATTATGAAAGGTATTCCACCAGATGGATTTAAGTAGAAAAATATTATTAAGACCCTTCTCTATCAGGTATTTAGTTAGGATACCTCCTTACTAAGCTCCCAAGCTTTCCACAAGCTTTTAAAAATATTGGAACCAACAAGGGATACTGTGAAACTACCAAAAACTAAATCGCATAGAGGCAAGTTCCTCTAGGATTTGTCATTTTTGGGGATTGCATTTTCTATGTTATTTTTGATCAACACCTTCCAAGGCTCATTGCCTTTTAGGATTTTTCAAAGTAAAATGAATCTTTTACTTTTCAATAAAAAGTTAAACCATTTTAAATAGTAAAAATGATTTAATGTATTTTTTGTATTTGAAAAATACAAATAAAAGATCTCAACTTAATAGTGTTCTATAAATGAAGAAGAAAATTAACTAGGTAAATATTATATTTTTTATTGATGTATTTAAAAATTGATTATAAAATGAGAAATAATAGTAGATACAACAATCAATCATTAACTTTTGGATTTTTATATTTAAATAGATTAAATGTAAGAGTTGAGAATGAAAATTGAAGTTAGCTTATGTTAAAAATAATATTGAAAAAATAATTAGAATAATATACATGTAACATGGAATATAATATTGGAAACAAACTCTAGAGGAGGGTAAATGGCTTCTAGAAAGTTTCACCTAAATATAGTGTAATAGAAGATAAGATTCAGTGATAGAAATTAGTATCATGGGAATTTTGACTATGGGACACTAATGTAGGCCACTTGAGCATGATGAAATTGGTGTAGATCACCCAAACAATCTAGCACTAGTGTATTTATTCTAAAGGTCCTAATAATTTCAATATTTAGCTATCTATGTACCCTAAGTCTATCCCTACCCATATTTCTCTATAATTGTCTTCAATGTCTTATTTTTATTTCTAAATGTGTGAAGTGGAAGACTACGGTTTGGCCATTTATGAGAATACCTCAATTAGTCCCTTAATATGTTACTTTTATCCTCAAAAATATCCTTGATAAATATTTGATTATATGTTGTTATGGTGGGGAGTTTGAAGTGTGTGCAAGGTTTTATAGCTACCAATAACCCTAAGAGGGTGGATATTGCCAATTTGGTGTGTGCTTGTGCAAAGGAGGATAATATGGGTGATGTAAATGCCACTTATATGCTTGATATCTCAACAAAGGAAGTTGGACACACAAAAAGGGTCTTAGAGGGTACTTTTACAACAATGAGAGGTTTGGTGTGATGAATTTGGAATAGGAAGCACTAGGGAGTATTAGGAGAAATCTATGGATCTTGGAGTGAGGAGAAATGATAGAGAGAAAATTATATCTTCAACAATGGACTACCATCAAATTTTAGCTATGGAGGAATATCTGGAATGGTGAAGGTTTTAAATGTTCATATCCACCCTTAGCAAGTGTTTTCAATGAGAGAATAGAGGAAGCTAAGAGAGTATAAAAGACTAAGATAATCAAAATGGTGGTAATTTTTATTTTTATATGATAACCCAAGGAAGATATAAAAATAATACTTAGTACATAATTATTAAGTGTGTAAGGAGATCCTAGATCCTACTATAGTTTAACCCAAATCAACCTTTTCTTTGCTTGACATTGGAACACAAACTAACAAAGGTGTTATGATTGGAAACTTCTACAAAGGAGAGCTAATATGCCCGAGTTATGTTCCTTTGTTGCAAAGAGGGAATATTTGATGAGTATGATTTAATTAACCTAATTGATATAAGCCTTAATATGAAAATATGAATGATCATAGATGAAAACATAAAATCACAAAAATAGCTACATCTCTAAAATGTGTAGACAAAGGGGAACCTGTCATTGAAAGAAAAGGTTGAATTGTAGGGACAAGGGCACCAGATTCCCTAGTATTAGAGTTTTGAGATATTCTAAAGTCTTTTCAACCTATCACAATTTTCTTTGTGTTCCTGTAACCTATCACTGTTGAAAATCTTAGATTCAAATCTACACATACAAAAGAGAGAAAATGGTTGCGATGTATAGGATTTTTCCATAGTCAAACGCCTTTTGGTTTTCCCACCTCCACAATAGCAATGATAATGATTATAAATAGTGTGTTCTCTCATGGGAACAGAGGCAAAGTAAATGATAATAATTGTAATAAATAGAATAACATAAAATAGATTTAGCTTAGGTATAAAACCCTTGTTGAAGTAATGTCGTACCACAAGTTACCACAATGAATTGATGAAGAAGGAATAAATTTCATTGAATAATTGCAAGGGTTAGTTCACATAACAAAATAGAGTGTTGTAGAAAAGATGTAGAGAAGAATAGAGAGTAGTTGCATGTGTGTTCACAATTAGTGCATAATAATTCATAATTCATAATAATTGTCAAAATCAGAGGGAAAGACTCAAGTTTGTATATGCATCTCAAGTAATTTTTGGAGTTAGGCCGACAAGGCACCAATTTTAGGACACCAAAGGCTGAAACTTGAGTTTATAACTTTAAAAATCTAATTCCTAGGACAAGGATTCCCAACACCCCTATTTGGGTCTTTTTCACTTTGAAAATTTAGGATGTTGGGAAATTTAATGTATTTTCTTTATTTGGCCCGAAAATGAACATATTATGAATATGATTATTTATACATGAAAAATAGAGTACCAAACCTAGTGTGAAATTGTTAGGGGTGACAATTTATGATACTTCATTTAGCTCCCACTTTAGTGAGGGTACAAGCTTACATTAATACTCACACTAAAGTATGGAAAATATAGATTTATGTATCAAAATGTTGAAGAGACAAGATTATTCCAAGCTGAGAGATGTGATAGCCCCCAAACATAACATCCTATCAATCCAAAATATCAAGATAAGAGGTCAAACACATAAAATAGATATATCACATACAAGATGAAGCAAAATTTAAACATACATCAATCATACATTGAGAAAACAATAGAGTGCACTTAAAGCATACACAAAGCATACATGAAGAAAACACATTGAAGCATATATAAATCATGAATGAAGCATACACAAGGAATATACAAGGCATACATGAATTTATTATTAAGAGGAGAACTTGATATGAAAGATTGTCTCAATACTAGGCATCATCCACCAAATGCACAAACACATAGAGGAATTCTAAATGAGGAGAGAATAAGATAGTGATATGATTGATTAATTCAAATGAAAAATGGATATAAATAGATAGGGAGGAATCAATACATACAAAGGAGGGTACATGACACAAATAATAGCTTTCTATATAGCTAGGGGTCATGTACATTACAAATCCTATATGCTTGCCAAGAATTCAACCTTGACAAACACAATAAAAAAAGTGGACTATAGGAAATCCTATAACCATGTCCTATTGGCTAAGCTGTTGCAAGTAGCGGTAGTTCAAGTGGCCAAATCCTTGATGTAAAAAAATACTCACATCATCTAAATGAGTGATTAGAACAAATGAAGGTGGACCAAGAACAAAGTGAGAACAAAAAAAAGGCACGAAGGATGATCTTCTCTCCCAACTGTAACTATAATCTTGTAACCATGTCCTATTGGCTAAGCTATTGCAAGTAGCTGTAGTTAAAGTAGCCAAAGCCATGATGGAACAAATTAATCAAATCATATAAATGAGTGATTAGAATAGATGAAGGCAGACAAGGAACAAAGTGAGAGAACAAATAAAGCCATGAAGGATGATATTCTCTCCCAACTATAACTATAGAATCATTTTGAAACTCATGAATCACCATTGAATAAGGAGTAAACCCAACCCACTTTCCTTTACCTGTGTGAGTGATTTGATAGATCAATAGGAGATTAGTTGAAAATGAGAGAACATAAAGAGAATCCTAAAATGTGTCATCCCCCATATCAATAGATGCTCTCCCACAAACCTCAATAGGAGTGTCATTACCCATCAAAATGGAAGGCATAATATACAACTCCAAAGATGCAATATCATCCTAAGAATAAGCCATGTGGTGTGAAACACGTGAATCAAGAACTCATGTGGATGGTGGATAAGTAAATGCTACAAGATCCTTTCCCTTTCCTTTCCCTTTGTTGTTATCTTTGGCCTTGTGAGACCCCTCATCTCAATGTTGCTTGATGTAATCAAGAACATTGAGATTATTATTTTCAAGAATGTGTGTCAAGTGATCTACTTGTTTCTTCAAAAAATTGTGCTCATCATGACTAGGTCATTTATAATAGGCACATTTTACCTTCTCTTTCTTAGGTTTGTCACCCTTTGAAGATGAGGTATCATTAGCTGCCTTTGGAGCAGCTAATTTTTGATCCTATTTC